>QKQZ01004223.1:0-10020 GCA_003595255.1 Solenopsis fugax | reverse complement strand
TCCCGTGAATTAATGAATTATAATAATTAAAAAAGAAATAGTCTATGAATTAATATGAAGCATCATTTTTATTTAAAAAATTTTTTTTATTTTTTTAAGGACTGCATGGGGAAGGCATTAATGACCACTACGTACATATTCTATGTGCTGTAGCTAGATAAAGACTCAAAATTTTCGTTTGGTCCGCAGTAACCGTACTCTCCAATTATTCAAATAAAGTGTATACTCTCAGATCATTCAATTAATGTATCATGACAGCAGTAGACAGCAGTTACGTCACGGCAGCAGCATGTCACTTTTGACATTTAGGGCAACATTTTGATTGATCAAAGAGCAACCACCATGTTGATCGACTGCGCATCCTCCGGAATGGAATACTTTTTATACCATGGACATAATTATCTGAAATGACAGTGCAAATAGCACGGCAATCCGCCAAATTGGAAAACATGGGGTTTTCATTAGGACCGAACTTTAAGATATGTCTAAAAATTCAAGATTGCCGGAATCTTGCATGCAAAAGCTCTTCTTTGATTATAATTCAATTAATATTGTGGTGTACAATACATTAGAAATATGCGTATAAACTTCATTACTCGTGCGTCATTTGACGCATGCACTTTTGATCACTTATATTGCTGTCCAGCACACTTCTGTAAATATAATTTTGAACAATTTACAGGGCTCTGTAACCAAAAAGTTGAGCCTTTCTGAAATCATACTTATTGAAAATTTTAATTAGCATCCTAAAAGCAACCACATATAAAAAATTTAGCTAATTTGACACTTTTTTTTCATATAAAGTGTGCGGGGTTCTTTATTTTTGGGGTGGTCATATTATCATCCCTGTTCCTCTTCGACGCATTATATATCGTCACATTTTTGTAAATCACGTCCTAACTAATAAATATTTCATAACTAAGAATCTAATTAACACTTTGATGAATACTATCGTTAAATTTCAATATAAAATATTGATTATTAACAAAGTTACTGAATAAAATATAAATAGATGGTAAAATATCACTTCCTCCTCTACTCTTAATCTCACTACCCATATCGCGGGCGTATTCACTTGGCGCGAAATATTATTGTGTCTCTTGATAAGAGATCATCCACTTTTTATTCAACATATTTCAAAATAAATATATTTTTTTAATATTCTCAATTAATTCGTATCACTTTTCGTATTGACTTTTCATTATTATATTTGTTACATTTGCATGCAACAAGTTTGATTAATTTATTATTCAACATGTCTTTGAACATATTTTTCGGTTTGTATGACTTTTAACATAACCAAATTTATTTTATTTTAGATCATTAAGACGATGCAGGGGGGTAATTAAAGTAATGGCTCACTCGACGTCGGTTTTCAAGAGGTGCGGTCGCGACTCGCGCCAAGTCTACGCTTTAGCGAGTATAGTAGACCAACCTTCTTTTACACGAGTCGGCGAGTTCGAGCCATACGAGATTATCCTATATTAATAACGGCTGAACCGATCAGGTTCTGAGTAGTCTCAAACGAGTTAGGAAAAAATGACAAAATAGTTTGGAAAAAATGATATAATAAAAGTGTTTTAATTTTTTCTCTCCGTGCCCTACGAGCGGAGCTGTCTCAATGCAAAGTCAATTCTATATCTCGATTCATGTTAAGAAACATCATCACCAAGCGAATCTTGTCAAGTACACGTTTTCGACACAGTGCCGCTCGTGATCTAAGTTTTTGGGCCAGTCTGCTCCATACCATTGCAAAAATTATTTTTTACGGCATGATATCTCATGTATCTATGTTTTCGGGCCAGTCTACTCCATACCATTGCAAAAATCTTGTTATACTTAAACGTTTAGGAAAGCCAAGTCTTTTTAATTAAAGAAATTTTGAATGGAACGAATTATTACTATGGTCAGGAATTTTGACGATGCTCCAATTTTTGATTAATATTCTTTAAGAATATGATAAATTATATTATATTTATCTTGTTAAACTTAGACGTCTAGGAAAGCCAAGCCTTTTTAATTAAAGAAATTTTGAATGGAACGAATTATTACGATGGTCAGGAATTTTGACGATGTTCCAATTTTTTATTAATATTTTTTAAGAATATGATAAATTATATTTATCTTGTTAGACGTCTAGGAAAGCTAAGCCTTTTTAATTAAAGAAATTTTGAATGGAACGAATTATTACAATGATCAGGAATTTTGACAATGCTCCAATTTTTTATTAATATTAATTTAGAATGTGATAAATTATATTTATCAAGAGGCGCGGTCGCGACTCGCGTCAAGTCTACGCTTTAACGAGTATAGCAGACCGACCCTCTTTTACGCGAGTCAGCGAGTTCGAGACATGCGAGATTATTCTACATTAATAACAGCTGAATCGATCACGTACTAAGTAGTCTCAAACGATAGTTTGGAAAAAATGACATAATAAAAGTATTTTTATTTTTTCTCTCCGTACCTTACGAGCNAGTATTTTTATTTTTTCTCTCCGTACCTTACGAGCGGAGCTGTCGCAATGCAAAGTCAATTCTATATCTCGATTCATGTTAAGAAACATCATCGCCAAGCGAATCTTGTCGAGTACACGTTTTCGACACAGTGCTGCTCGTGATCTAAGTTTTTGGGCCAGTCTACTCCATAACATTGAAATAATTATTTTTTATTATTTTTTACAGCATGATATCTCATCTATCTATGTTTTTGGGCCAGTCTGCTCCATACCATTGAAAAAATTATTTTTTATTATTTTTTACAGCATCTCATGTATCTATGTTTTCGGGCCAATCTGCTCCATACCATTGCAAAAATTATTTTTTACAGCATGATATCTCATCTATCTATGTTTTCGGGCCAGTCTGCTCCATACCATTGCAAAAATTACACAGCCACACAAAAAGAAAAAAGTGTCATATCCGAAAGATTAGATCCATGTAATCCTATGCATTTTGAGGCTCTGAAACCGAATATGATCTCAAAATTGTGCCATCAGATCAGGATTTTTTTTCACCCTCAAAATAGTGTAATTTTAAGGAATGTTTGGCAATTTTTTGAGGGTAAAAAAAAATCCTGAACTGATGGCGTAATTCTGAGATCATATTCGGTTTCAGCCTCAAAATACATAGGAATACATGGGTCTAATCTCTCGGACATGACACTTTTTTTTGTGTGTGTGACTGTGTGCGCAGCATAGCAGAATAGCGTTAAGAGTGGTGAGCAGACTAGCGTTCTTTGTCAAACGCACTCATGAATATATTATCTGTTCTTGTCTTCGATTTCAACACCATCCAAGATCTCTCAACTATCACGTTACACAATTATTGCTCTTTATATCTTTCGCAAGAAAATTTACACGTGAAATTTTCAAAGCGTCATTTCTCTTATACTACAGCTTCTAAGCTCATTCTGAAAGCACAATATTGTTCTTTCTTTCAAATCTGGGTGCCAGCGCTGCTTTATACGTACAAAATCTAAAACTTTTATGTGCAGCAAATGTTGTCACGAATCGACTGCAGAAGCCGATAATTAAACTATAATTTTTTTTTCGTTTTTCATATAAAATTGTTGCCATCACATTTCGTTATTGTCTATACTTTAATTCTAAAGAAAGATTATTTAATCTGTCTTCAATAAAAAGATCTGCATAAAAGAAAATATTCGCGTATAGAGACCGGTCCAGCATCCCCTTAAAAAAACAACATTTATTAAATTATATAACGAAATCTTGCATAAAAATTATAATCAACAATTATGTAGGTATATTTACAAAAATAGATGTAGTAGATTGACCTTTTATAAAATATTGATGATTGTTCAATTAATTTCGATAGAGTATTTTGGTAAAACTAACGATATGGTGAATTATCTTAGTGATATATTTTTGTAAAATTAAATTTGGAAAGAAATTGTTTAATAATTAAAAAAAAATATTTTTAACTGCGTTATGTGTAAAACAATTAGAAATATAATTAATCCAAATAAATGTTTACAAAAATGGACAATTATTCCTAAATTATAATATAGAAACGTTGGTATATGAAATTTTACACATTCAACATGGTAACATTTTAAATAAAGAATTAAACAGCTTTTGAAATAATTGTAAAATATTAATATATCAAATTTAGATTTATCTAATTTTTGACAAATATTATTTAGAGATTTTATTTCGACAAAACTGCTTTGTTCTAACGTATCGTTTTAGCGCAATTATTCAAAATTGTTGTCAATTCTATTATTGTACAATATCCGCACAATATGCCTATCGGGGTAGAAATGTAAAATGATTGACGAAAGTGTGTTATTCACATATGTATATCAATGAATAAAGTAAAGCATATCGTATAAAGAAACCGTTTCACTTTTTCTGTGACTAATTTGTAGTCTTTATCATGATATTATAATACAACATAAAGATAACAATTAATCAATATCCCACACAGCACAAAATATTTTTAAAATATTTCTGTATCCGCTATATAGATCTTAGCCAAAACATATTTTCAAAAATATTTTGGAAATATGTCATGCATATATGCTGAAATATATTTAATAATATTTGTAAAATCTTTTAGTAATATTACTTCAAAAGATATATTAAAAAGATAATAAAAATATTTTTAAAATATTATTATGTCCACTAGATTCTGTAAAAAAAATATTTTCGGAAATATTAAATTTCAATGAACTGCTAAAATTATCTTTTTCTTACTTTAAAATCCAATTTTGGCGACTCGTTTTCAAAAAATTTCTTGTTAAGACAAAAGTGAAAAATCATACAATGCTACGCCTCTTATTTTATTCTGAATTTTTTTTACTTCCAAGGTACAAAATTCCTGTGTCCACCTAGTAGCAGTGCAGCGTACTGCTAGAAAATCTAAACTATTTTAGTTAATATTTATTGGGTGGTATAAAAAAACATTTTTAAATATATTTCTAACATATTTTTAAAATGTTTTTAAAAATGTTACCACTTTCATGTTTTAAAATCTTTGCAAAATACTGTTAAAATCTTTTTAAAATATTTCTCATAATATTTTTTGGATAGTGTAAAAAATATTTTTGAAAATAGAAATAATGAATACAGATATTACTGATCGACAACAGTTCTTAGTGCTCAATAATTTCAGTGAATTTTATAAACATCTACAAGATTCCCTCAAATTCCGCAATTTCGCCGGACTTAAAACACAGCTTTAAATAAGAATCCGAATGTAATATCACGAAATTAAATTGCTAATCAATTTAATTATTAATTTGATGCTTATGCGCATCTGTACTATCCGCGAAACCATGATAGATCTCGCTATAGCGATGAGGGGAAAGATAGGTCTCAACTCGCAGAAACTATTAATATTTGTAAAGCGTAATTACAGCATTATTTTCTAATTTTTAAAGTAAACTAACATAGTAAATTCTGTGTTACAGCGATTACGTCAGTCCTGTAATTGTAAATTTTTTCGCCGGATTCAAATGCCTTAAGTTCGTATTACCATATATCTTTTTTAATGGAATTAAACTTATACAAATTTGTAGTTATTCACATAATCATTAGAATCCATATATTTTTTTAATTAACCATTACAGCAGCGGATTTGCAGAGCCCATTGTTTGCTTATAGTCAGCCACAGTAAGCAACTTTGATTTAAAATATCAAGGTGACAATCGTAGCGATAAATATAAATAAACTTATAATAATATTATCTCTTATAATATTATCTCTGATATTTTATAATTTTTAATAAAATTTTTTTGTGATTACTCTTTATTTCAGAGCTATTAATATTGTTTTATTGGCTCAATCATGGATCATGAAGTTAATCATAAATTCGATAGTGGTAATATGAAATATTTGCTATTAGATCATTTACTTTACTAAATTACAATATTCAATTACAGTATTGTAATAAATAATATCTATCACTTTACTCATGATATTCTTTGAAAAATATTTTAAAAGTACAAAAAGAACACAAAAATAATTTTTAGGATACAAGAATGATAAGAATGGAAATATTGTAGAATAGTTATCGATAATGGCCCCAATAAACACGGATGGTGTATGATACGTATAATCCATTCTATGGGTTGCAGCAGCTCGTTACGACTGTCAACCAATAACAGTCGATCTTCGATCTTTGTTTAACGGACAATATATCTATCAGAAATATCTATTCTCTTACATATATGTATTGTACGTTATAGTTCCTGGATATGAAATTATAATTTTTACGTTGTGATACCATTAATTGATGTTTACTGAATATTCAGACGCTCATTACTTTCTGAGTTAATAAAGGTTTGGGCGAAATGAAGAAAAAAGGAAAATACAAAAATTAATTATTTCTTGAGTTTCGCATACGCGCTGATATACATTATCGCAAGCGCCATTTCATTGACATAATCAAAAGGACAAAAGATGTGTTTCCGGCCATCGGGTCTATCAATTTAATATGGTGATGCAGTAGAATCCTTCCGCCTAAATAGTGATATATAAAAGAATAAAATGTGCAACAATTTCACATTGTAGCGGAATAAGTAAGAATATAGGGGAGACTAGGGCAATTAGAAAGGTTTTTTTTCTTTTGCATCTCCTGAGTCCTGCATTCATTAAAAAAAAAGGTTGGACTGTTTGAAAGGTTGAACTTTCCCCTTTACAATGCCATTACAGATAGAACACGGAAATGTACTTGCTTTGAACTACATATAAAAATGTCGACCAGTGTCAAGTGTTTCGAATAGCCCCAAGCTCGGGGTAATTCGAAACCAGTCCGGGAATATTCTGAAATTTGTGTTTTAAAATAAAAAAATGTAAAAAGATTATTGTTAAGATATTGTTTTATTCAAAAAAGAATATATAGTATTATTAAGAAAAGTTGCACACAATAAAAAAAAATAAACACAATAGAAAATTTTATTGCTTCAGTGTTTTCGGAAATCAGGGACTATTCATATTTCGTATGATTACACCCGTTGAGTATTAAGTTGTATATTTTGGTACATAGAACGTGAATATAAAAGAAAAAATTGTCCGAACGACGATTCGACGTTCGGTGTTTCGAATCGCCCTGGCGTCAACTTTGCGCATTATTGAGTATGGTCTACAAAAATAGATATATCATACAGCAAAAAGTAAACACGAAATGTTTCAAATACATTCAACTGGACACGATACATTTAAAGTTTTCAAAAAAAATCGTATTTATCTTACTTAAATTTCGAAGAAATTCTGACTGTCAGAAATTACTTCGACTGTCACAAAATATTTTTCACTGCCACGGCGTTCAATATGACATCGTCGCCAACGAAACTTTATTAGCAGCGTCGTTACATTAGGACGTGTTTACAGTATTTAAAGTAAATTTTTAACATGTACCCATACAAAGATATTTCCATTTTTTCGAATAGCCGCATCTTCCGAATAGTCCCGGTCTCCCCTATATTCATCATCATTTGTTCATTATTTTTTTATATCACATTAACATTCCTTACATAGTATATTTCTTTTTTTTTAATCACACTTCACAGCGTCTTTATTGGCGTATTTTTAATGAAGAATGTCACACCGTTCAAACATACGGAACATCCTTCAAGTCTGGCATGATTGTTTGACTTAAACAATAAACTAAAGGAAAGTAAAGAAGAAAATAAGAAAGAAAATAAGCCTATCCTATGTCAACCTCAAGAGTGCAAAAAAATTGGTAAACAAAGTAGCCGTAAATGAAATTATAATTCAAGTTAATATAAAATTTCAAATTGTTGCATTTTTCATGTTCTTATTATCTTTCAGTACGGATAATATCGGAGAGCATGAACAAATCTGTGGACCCGTACGATGATTTCTACGAATACGCCTGTGGAATTGGCCCAAACATAATCCTACTCCGAAAGGAATAAATTTTTGGAACATGTACATTAATGCAAAAACAAATGCTATGAGGCATGCAAAAAGTGAATATCATATCAGCCCAACTGTAATTGGAAATTTATGTGTAACAATAAAATATTATAAATAATGATTCGCAGAAATTTTCGACGAGGGACCAAAGGACGACGATCCTTTGGGGATAAAACTGATGAAAATGTGGCACTCTGCATGCATGGATACAGGTAAGTATGGCTGATCGTGTCTAAATTTGAATCTATATTTTAACACATAATTACATTCTGAGATAAGATTGGTGATTCTGAAATGCTTCCAAATGCAAAAGAGAGACAAGGTCTCAAGCTTATTGTTTATATCCTAACGCGGATGGGTGGTTGGCCAATGATAATGGGACCAGATGAATGGAGTACAGCTGGCAAAAAGTAGATGACCAATATATGCGTTTAACGGGAAATAACGCTCTCCACGGCGTGTCTGTGTGAGATTACTCATGGAAATCTCTGAAAGTAGCACGTGTATGTATCATGCGCGCGACATAAACAATTAAAATTATTTGCATTAGCATTAACCCACACAACACACGGACGTCCGCGGGACATCCTCAGAACGTGGGAGCATCCCGTGGACGTTCGTGTGTTGTGTGGGAAGCTCTCAATTAAAAAAGAATATTTGTAATTCATTTCTCGATAATTACATTATGTATCTCGAAACATCATCGAGAACCTTGTCTGTTATACTCTTTGCATTTTATATGGAAGTAAAATTCATATTAGAAATATTACCTTTATCAATAGTGATTTATTTTAGTGTAAGTTTTTATTGCTAGATTGGTCTATCAAATTTACTTCCGGGTGAATACAAACTCTGGGGTCCAAAAGATTTTATCGAGAAAGAAGATGATGAAAGCGACGAGGATACCAGCGGCGAGAAGAAGCAAAGTGACAAGCATAAACATACTCAAGAACTTAAAAGCGAAGGTGTAGACTATGACGATTCGTTAATAACAATAAATAATAGTAAAATAAAAATAACAAATCATATTAAAGTAATAGTAAACGATAATAATAGTAACGATGACAATAAAGATAACAATAACGATAACGATGACGATGATGATGATAATTACGACAGCAATATAAACGAATAGGATAACGATAATGATGATAATTACGACAGCAATACAAACGAACAGAATGACGTGAAGAAAACAGTCGGAATGAAAAAAACTAATAAATTAGCGATAAATAAATAAGTGGAAGATAATAAAAAGATAAAGAGTATCCATTCCAAAAAACATGAGAATCGTGAGACAAAGAAAGAGAAGGTAGAAAAACGTATAATACTAACTATTATACTAATCGCGAAAAGTTACGCTCGCAAAAGAAGGAAAAAATCAGATGAAACAAGTACATGAAAGACTGAAGAAATCTTTAGAAGCGTCAACACCGCAGATTAATATAGAAGAAATGACTGACAAATATATCAACAGAAAGGAATATACTAATTACATTTCGAAAGTAGCTCGCGCCATAGCTAAAGCAAGAGGTATCGAAGTTTCGGAAGAATATATAAATAAAGATATGCAAGATATGATCGCTTTTCAAGTGCAGAGTACAGTAAGTGTTCACTACTTCATCAAGCAATGAAGCAAGAAGAATGTTTAATTTAATAATATTGTCCCGGATAATAATTAGCTTTCATGGAAATATACACAGATGACGCTTAACGATTTTCAGGAATGGTCTGATAAAAGACCACATAAAACTGCCAATAGTGCAGTAAGTTGATATTTTAATCGATTAGTATAATACGTAATTGTTTCTAATTAAATAAGTATAATTAACATAATGCAGATTGATTGGAGATACAAAATTAGAGAGTTATTTCGTGAAGCCAACGTGCTAGTGGGTGACGATATAAAAATGGAAATTAGATTAAATTATTTTAAGAATCTTATTGCTTTACTGGATGAGACATCAAGTCGTACTATCGATAAATTTCAAGTAAATATCGGCAGTAGTAGTGAAATACTGTCGAAAGACATGCTTACACGAAATATGTTTCAGTAAACTATAGGGGAGACCAGGGCTATTCGTTAGGTGGGGTAATTCGTAAAAATGGAAATATCT
>QKQZ01004220.1:0-21870 GCA_003595255.1 Solenopsis fugax | reverse complement strand
TTTAGTTTTTATTTTAATTTGTTTAAGTTTTGTTGAATATAGCTTTTTTAATTTTTTTATTAAGTTTTGTTTTTTATTTTTTTTTAATATGGTCTTTTTTGAATTTTTAATCTTGTTTTTAAAATTTTTAATTGTTTATTGAATTTTTAATCTTGTTTTTAAATATTTAATTTTTGAGTTTTTATTTTTAATTTGTTTAAGTTTTGTTGCTTTGTTTGTAAGTATTGTTTTTTTAATATTGCCTTATTAATTTTTAATCTTGATTTAAAAATTTTTTTCTCTTTAATTTTTTAACTTTTTAATTTTTATTCTTAAACTTTTTTTATTCTTGTTATTAAACCAACTTTTGGCAGCAGTCGGAAGTGTTTTTTTTTTTCTTTAAAAATTATTTATTTCAAACTTTTAAAAGCTGAATAATCTTGTTATACTGTGTATAAATAGTATATATACATATCTGCACTGTTACGGATTGCCATCCTGTCTCTTTCGTTCTTTCAAATAATGTTCTTTATTTTGTTGAATTTTATTGTTTACTAATTCAATTGCTTCTTACGTAACTATTTGTTAAGATTCAGTTCTTATCTTTTTTACTGTACCTTAAAATCTAGCTTAAGTGTTTAAAATCATTTGTATCTAAAATATTGTGAATAATATTTGCTTATAGTTTAACGATTATTCTTGAAGCTTCTAGAAGCGGTAACGTTCACCGTTTAGCGAACTAATTTCACGTATTTATGCTGCTTCTTAGTGTGAGAACCAATCAGAGGTCAAAATTCTAAGAAATGCCCAAATAAGGCAATATTTCGCGTCTGTATATGTACGTTCTCACACATTCACACTAGTATCTGTACCGAGAAAGATTGACCGTTTTCCACGAAAACAATATAAGACGTTCGCTGCCGATTTTCGAGGCAGTCGCGCTGTGTACGAAACGCGAGTAACGAGCTTTGAATACATTGAACTTTAAGCAGTATCTAGACGAGTTCTTTAACATTTCTTCTCCGAGCCCTTCTGCAACTTTCTGCAGTACCAAGCAGTTAGTGCACCTTACTTTCCTGCACATGCACATATATGTATATATATAATATAATATATATAATATATATACATACATATGTATGCATACGTATATATAAGTACATATGTGTTATATATGTTTACATATGTATTTGTGTTATTTATTATATTCGAATTAAGCAAATTTTTAATATATTATTTTTAAACATAAATACTATTGTTGGAACTCATGTTTTATTGGTTTTTAGCCAAATTTGTTGAACATTAAACAAATATTAACATAGACACAAAATGCTCTATATATAATAATCTAACATAACTTAAATCTAGTAATAAATGTAAAGGAGAAGTTAATTGTTGAATATTTTATAAATTATAAAAAACTAATTATATGTTAAATAAAATAGTTATATAAAAAAAATGTCATTGTTGTTTATTTAATATTATGTCTTATCAAGGCTGAGTTCTTGAAACATTGCTTGAGTTCACCCTGATATTTTTATTATTAATAAATAATAAAAGAAAATTAATCGAATAAATGAGCAAAATTATTACATCAATGATTAATTCTTTTTATTAATATTTATGCTGTAATTGATTGGTTTTACCCGAACATGTTTAAATATGTTTATACATGTACTGAGTTTTTACTTCCTACAAAGTTATATCATAACAGATTTTACATCTGATTAACTCATAAAATAATGCTCCATATGCGAATAGATGATTTAAAAGTTATTTCTAGCGCCGGTTTTTCGCTAATAAACCTGTTCTTTTTTCCCTGACCTTCCTGATTTGAAATCTCACTTTTTGAGTAAGAACACGTATCACTTTCACAGATATGAGTCATTATAAACCTTGTTGTGATTCTAATATTCTTTGTGCTTACCTGTGTGCATATTTTTATAGATTACTTTGATAGTTTCTAATCATAAAATGTTGAATCGGGAACCTTCCTTTTTTATTGTTAAAGCTCTTAATTAAAATTTTCACTTTTAACATATATGAGGCAAAATTTTAATTAAGAGCTTTAACAATAAAAGAATGGTACCCAATTCAACATTTTATGATTATAAACTTAGTAATCTATAAAAACATTCATAGAGGTAAGCACAAAGAATGTTAGAACCACAACAAGGTGTATAATGACTCATATCTGTGAAAGTGATACATGTTCTTACTCAAAAAGTGAGATTTCAAATCAGGAAGGTCAGGGAAAAAAGAACAGGTTTATTAGCGAAAACCCGGCGCTAGAAATAACTTTTAAGTCATCTATTCGCATATGGAGCATTATTTTATGAGTTGTTCAGGTGTAAAATCTGTTACGCTGGACTTCCTAGAAAGTGAAAACTCATTACACTTAAAAATATCTACAGATGTTCGGATTAAAAAAACCAATCACAGCATGAATATTGAACAATAAAAAAATTTACTCATTGATGAGTATTGTAATAATTTTACTCATTTTTCGATTAATTTTTACATGATAGGGATACATAACCTTAATCTGTCATAACAACTGTAAAGCGGGAAGCACACACTCTTGCACAGCTGCATAACCATATGCATAAGGAAATTGATTGGTCCATTTCCTTATGCATGTTCTAATGGATCAATCAGGTTATGTAGCTATGCAAGAGTGTGTGCTTCCCCCTTAAATAACTAAAATTTCCCACACGGACGCTTTCAACACATATCATTGGCTAATCAATTTGCTATGTAACTTCATTTGATAACTAATGGTTCGTTCGCTGGTTGGCCGCGTACCAGTGAGATGTGATTTTGCGTAGCGTGAAAAAGCGTGGTTAGGATTGCTGACGCAATCCATAGTTTAGGTTTTTCTCCATAGTTTTTGTATTCCACTTTAAGACTTTGAATTCCTTATATATTCTTTGATAACCACACTCGCCTTTGAGTAATAGTTTTTGTATTTCATTAAGACCTTGAATTCCTTAGACTTAGATTTTGATAACCACACTCATCTTTGTGTTATTCCATTGGAGACGCTACTGCTTCTCAACCAGTTTCTCATTCTGGCCGTAATGGTGCTCTGCTCAGAGCCTAAGGCCATTTAATATAGAAGAAGAAGAAGAAGATTTGATAGCTAATGAGAGCACATGTAGACGAATAACCTAACCAGTAATATCATTTATCAATTTTTTTTAAATATTACAATTAATGATAATTATACGCTTTAAACCAAGCTTGGTTAATAAGAAGTTCATGTGCGGGAGTTGATATCATATCATGCTGTAGTTACTGAGAACTAAGGTAACAAAGGTACAGCTTCGGTGAAACGCATACTCCCTCCGTTTTTTGCCAATCAAGGTTGGCAGCAATCGGTCGTAAAAATCTCTTATCATAATATTTTATTATAAAAAATCCTATATTTCTTTTAAAATTGTGTCTTTATTAAGAAAATCAAAATCTTAAAATCTCCCATAAAACATCACTTTAAGGTACTATAGTAGAAGAGATGCTATTATTGGCAATCGTATCGACGCACTTTATCCGTGTCAGGCAATGAATATCGCGCTGTGTCGCGTGCCAAAAAGCGTCGCGTTCACTTAACGGCAGCCACCCAGTTAATTAACAGTCTAGCATACCAAGTAATGATGCATTGGTAATCTTGGCCACGTTCTATCGTAATTTTCCGACAGGTGCTTATGGAAGATGTTCTGGCAAAGCCAATGATGTTTAACGTTATTGCATTGGTCATCACGCGTTGGCTCTAATTATATGAACAGGTCATTAGTCAACGAGGATATTTATCACCAGCTCTATTTACAATTGTCTTTTGTATTCCGAAGCTCCGATGAAAACGTATCTCATGATAGAAAATTCTATTCGAGAATTAATGTTTTTGATGTTATACACTGAGAGAAAAAATTGTAGTGGTGACAACTATAAGGGGACAACCATACAAATTTTGTTAATATAATTATAATATATAATTAAGCGAACTATATTATAGTTATTGCAACTAAGTTTATGGTTAAGAAAACTAATAAAAAATAGTTGTAATTACTTTATTATATAGTATACTACAACTATATTTTATTAATTCTCTTAACCATTAATTTAGTTGCAATCACTAATATAGTTCACTTAACTATATAGGTATTATAATTATATTAACAAAATTTGTATGGTTGTCCCCTTATAGTTGCCATCACTACAATTTTTTCTCTCTGTGTACATGTTTCATTCTTGGTCATACATATTATAGTTACACGCAGATATGCTTTATGTTAATATTATACCGATTAAAGATGATACCTATTCTGATAATTTTATATTACAATAATCGTAATTTTAATCGTACACAATAAATGCACAATATAACAGTTTTGTTAACATCCTCAGAATTTTAAGCAAAAAATATCATTTCAGGAATTTAATGTTGCTGAAATATATTTTTAAATAAATTATGTTGATGTGTATGGTACTTTGTTGTTAGATTACACATATATGTATATTTCAAATGTGGAATAATGCAGAAATAGATTAGATGGAAAGTACATAGCGTGTTTGAAAGAACAGGACGTTTTACATAATGTTAAACGTTATGCCTGAGTAATCATCGTTCACTTTATCAGCCTCTTGCTGAAACTACAGCAGCAAACATCAACTATTGCTCATGTAATAGAAGATATCTATTTACGCGAGCTCATGGCTTATGCGAGAAGCGCTGGGTACATTATCCTACACTACCGCGCACGACGTCGTCACAGCTATCCCGGGTAACTTACCTTAAAGGGCGACAAATACGCGAGCGAGCCAATTAGAGGAATTAGCTTTGGATTGTCGGACGAAAGAGGCGTATAATTTAGGCACGTTCGCGCATCATTCAATGATGTACTCCGAGACGACGGGAGACGAAGCAGTCGCCGGTTGAAAGGAACATGAGAAGGAAGGGGCCGGCGGGGGTAGGATGTTGCTGCCAGTATATCGTGCCACGGTGCAGACGGTGCAGTATGTTGCTCGTCTAGGGTAACACGTCGTGAATGTGACACACGGGGCTTTCAAGCCACCTAAGGCAACGAGCTCGCTTGCATGCTAATAAGCTTGCGGATAGCTGAATACCCGGCTTTAGTATGGGCATAATGGCAAGTCCATCTCAGAAGGGTGTGTGTCTGTGTGTGTGTGTGTGTGTGTCACACACCCCGTCCTCGTCTCACCCTTTACGCCTCACCTGATCCATCCTTTCCACTCGCTTGATACTTCCAACCGCAAAACGTTTCAACGTTACATGTGTTCCATCCTCGCAATCCGTTTAAAATCACCGACCGCTTCTGCGTATTTTAAAACCGCCCTTCTAACGTGGCCGCTGGCCGTTAATGTTTCTTCCATTGCGTATCAATAAACTTCAATGGCACGTTTCCGCGGCTCTCGCGAAAAGATATCGCTAATGATATCGCCTTATACCTCGCTTGGTGCGTCGTTTAAGCAACAGGTGCACGCCGTAAGATTCGAAGAAAGTCGTGCCTCATTGATTATCGAGATCACGTTGTGCGCACCAATAATTTCGAACACCTTTTTTCTTTGTTTATTTAATTGATATCATTTCTTATTAAACTGAGAGCGATCTTTTTAAACTTCATACTATAGTAGGAAAATTTCAATATATATGTATGTATATCATATATCCGAAGAAACTTAATCTCACAATCAGTTTAAATGATGAATTCTTCACGGGTAAAAGATCAATAAAAAATTTTAAAATAAAATCACGAAAACTTTTCAAATTTAAGCTTTATCTTTCATTTATATTATAATAGAAGGTAGTCTTTGCAGAATTAATTTTGATAAATCCCTAATATATCCTCTATACATACGAGTAAATAATGATTTTGGACATGCAAAAAAATAGTGTGGCATTTATATGTTCACGAAAAAGCCTCCCGAAAAGCTTGTTTCAAATGCGTTACGTGTATACAAAAATTTCGGATACGCAATCGTGTCTAGACATGCAACATACACATATAGCGTTACGAGCTTGGACCAATGGTCCCCTTATTCGCAGAACGAATCGTTTTGGCTTCTCTCGATACCAGAAAAGCCGAAACCATCCGGGACCATGATTGGTTCTGTCAGTGCAACTCGTAGTTATTTCTCGCAAACGGATTTCTTTCCGTATTTTTCGAACTGGAGCGGTGCATATGAAAGGCACTATCAACGCGGAATTACTCGGCATAACGAACTGAGAAATGAAGAGACCAAGAAAGTAAATAGAATTTTTTTAAATCATTCTCTCTGCCACACACAACATAGGAAGAAAAATACGGGCAGAGAAAAATAGAAGAAAACTGATAAGTTAATATAAATACTTGAAATGTCACACATTATCCCCAATTTAATTAACCATGTTCTTATTTAGTATAAAAATAATTGTTATTGAATTCTTTTTAAAATAACTTTTATAAAGCATAAAAATGCATAATTAAGTTTTAAAGAGATTATATGCTCCGGTTATGTCTTATAGAAATAACAGATGAAAATAATAAGAATGTGCATTCCTTAATTCATTTGATATTGGCTTTCTATTTATTTTAAAAATTTAATTATAAGCTGACATGAATTATAAGCTTTTAATCTTTAATACTAAATAGCTTTCAATTAATATTATTCTTTTTAAAATTTTCAATTAAGTTTGTTTAAATTATAATATAATAAAATTAAAAATTATTATTTGGCATTTAAAATCACTGTGACTTAAGCTTTTAATCTTATGACAAATATATGTATTTGGGGCATGTAAAATGTGTCACATATATAATAATATTATAAAATTTTTTGTGTATATTTACATTGATTATAATATTAGTATTGGCTATGTAATGCTGCTCTATTTTATGAAGACAAATTCTCTTCTTGCATAATGAAAAACGCTTTCTCTCCGAATCCGCGGCATTAAAGCTGGACGCCGTTATTCGAAGAAAGCTTCCTAAAAGACGCGTGATCCATGATTGGTCCGGTCAGGGTCAACAGTAGCAGTTATTTGTCGCTAGGATATATCTCACGATTTTTTGCCTTTTCTCTCACCAATCGTTGTGCCGTCTTTCTGTGCTTTAACCGAAAGAATTGCCGCCCGTCGTAAATTTCGCCAAATCCCATGACCTTTTATTTATCGATACTTGCGAAATCTCGGTTAACAATGCTTTTCGCTCTGCTACGTCGATCCTCACAGCTTCCTGGATATCGAAGAATGTCTTTCTTATAAATTCAGCCAAAGATCCTTGATAGCCCAACGCTTAAGTAGATTTCACAGAATGGAATCGTAAGTCCTTTGAATGTCCAAATGCGAAGGATCAGTGATATAGGCGAGACTATCTAAATCCGATCAATATAAAACGACACTAACCAAATCGAAACAAATCTTAAAGAATTACCTTGCATCAAGCATCATAATCTTGTAAAGATATATAAATAGATGCTAGAAAGATACAAACATTTTTAATAAATAATAAAGCAAATAAAGGCCCTAGAAGAGCAACTTAAGAAACATTAAATAGAATAATATAAACTTTATTATTAATACACTAACAAGGGAACATTCCGAAGTATCACACCTCGATTTTGATGAAACTTTATATACATTTAGGTAACATAATTAGATGATATTAGAAACTATCAGTTGCGCCCAATATACGGTTTCAAGGGGTGAAATCATCCCTTATGTGTATAGAGGTTTTCAGCTTTTTCCGTTATATCTCGAAAACTATTCGAGATATCAAAAAATGTATTATACAAAAGATTTACAATAAAATTACCTTTATTCATTCGCGTTAACAACATTTTTAAAAAATAATTATTTTTAAAAATTAAAAAAAATAATTGTTTAAACAATTATTCTAAAAAAATACTGTTGACGTGAATAAATACAGGTAATTTTATTGTGAAACTTTTGTATAAAATATTTTTTTATATTTTGAATGGTTTTCGAGATATAGAGGAAAAAGTTAAAAATTGCTTTATACATGAGGATTGATTTCACCCCTTAAAACCATTCTTAGCAATAAACTTTTAGAACTTTTTAAAAAAGTAATTATTAAGAGATTGATAAAGTGCTATCATTTCCACACCACCTGTCATGAGGTAGATTAGCATGGCGCGCTTTTTTTACAGTGGTTTCCCCGTAGGCCTAATCCACTCTCTATTCCACTCTATTTTTTAATGCACGAATTCCAAATGCCGTCCTCACTCTCTTGAAAGATATATTATTATTACATAAACATTCACCCAACTTTTATATGACAAAATATTTTTTATGTTATAATGCTATAAAATAATAAAATTTTTTATTTTAAATCTGCATGAATTTCGATATTTCCATGATATCAAGATGGCTTACCGTGTCATATATTTCCTGTAATGTATAAGCACATTTTTTAGTATAAACAGCAATGAACTTATTATATTGATTATTTTATAACTAATTGTAAATCTTGCTAGTAATACTAACGTGATGATTATACGACAAAGTGTTCGCAATTATGATATTCTTCAAAAAAATGCTGCATACAAAAATATTCCTTGCACCAGGAACATCGTATTATAGCAGATGCACCACATATGGAGTGGTATTTCTTGAATATCCTTTCTGAGAAACAAAAATCTACTGGATTTTCGAAATATAGCGGCCTTTCCTCGGTGTATTCACTTTTAAACCAGGCATATTTAAAAGGATTAGGAAATTGCGGAGAAGATAGCTGTATATGCGTTAAAGATTGCAATTTGATGATATTATTTCACGGATATGCCTGGTTTAAAAGTGGATACATCGGGGAAAGGCTGCCACATTTCGAAAATCCAGTAGATTTTTGTTTCTCTGGAAAAGATATTCAAAAAATATCACTCTGCTCCATATGTGGTGCACCTGCTATAATACGATGTTCCTGGTGCAAGGAATATTTTTGTATGCAGCATTTTTTTGAAGAATATCATAATTGCGAACACTTTGTCGTATAATCATCACGTTAGTATTACTAGCAAGATTTACAATTAGTTATAAAATAATCAATATAATAAGTTCATTGCTGTTTATACTAAAAAATGTGCTTATACATTACAGGATATATATGGCACGGTAAGCCATCTTGATATCATGGAAACATCGAAATTCATGCAGATTTAAAATAAAAAAAATTTTATTATTTTATAGCATTATAACATAAAAGATATTTTGTCATATAAAAGTTGGGTGAATGTTTATGTAATAATAATATATCTTTCAAGAGAGTGAGGACGGCATTTGGAATTCGTGCATTAAAAAATAGAGTGGAATAGAGAGTGGATTAGGCCTACGGGGAAACCACTGTAAAAAAAGCGCGCCATGCTAATCTACCTCATGACAGGTGGTGTGGAAATGATAGCACTTTATCAATCTCTTAATAATTACTTTTTTAAAAAGTTCTAAAAGTTTATTGCCAAGAATGATTTTAAGGGGTGAAATCAATCCTCATGTGTAAAGCAAGTTTTAACTTTTCCCGCTATATCTCGAAAACCATTCAAAATATAAAAAATGTTTTATACAAGAGTTTCACATTAAAATTACCTCTATTTATTTACGTCAACAATATTTTTTTAGAATAATTGTTTAAACAATTTTTTTTAATTTTAAAAAATAATTATTTTTTAAAAATGTTGTTAACGCGAATGAATAAAGGTAATTTTATTGTAAATCTTTTGTATAACATATTTTTTGATATCTCGAATAGTTTTCGAGATATAACGGAAAAAGCTGAAAACCGCTATACACATAAGGGTGATTTCATCCCTTGAAACCGTATATTGGCCGCAACTGATAGTTTCTAAAATCATCTAATTATGTTACCTAAATGTATATAAAGTTTCATCAAAATCGGGGTGTGACACTTCGGAATGTTCCCTTGTAAGAAGCTAAACAGTATTGATTCACAGAGTCTTCATCAATTTAAATAATTTTCACTATATAAACTTAAACAAAATAATGAAAAATGATATAGAAACTGCACCAGTCAAAGAATAAATAAGAAATTCACGAAATATATGTTTTGAATTATATTGCGTAGATAAAAAGAAAAAAATAATATATCATTGAATACTAATAACTGTATATTTATTCTTTAAAAATATCATATGTTACCTTTAAAAAGTAAGAAAAAAATAAGTTTCGATTTAAAAAACATGAAAACATGTAAAAAACACTAATAAATGAGTTTAATGACTGTAGTAAATGACCAGAGTGCAAATTTTTATTAAAATAAAGAATATATATTATACATATACGAAGAAGTATCTATTGAGAGAAAAATGGAATCTTTGCTTGTTCTTAATTCAAAAGAAGAAGAACGAATTAGGATATGGATTTGAATATGTATGTATGTGGACAAATGTTCTATTTCTTTATCAATAGATACTTCTTCGTATATCTTATTAAAAAGTGTGCCATTTGGTATTTCATATTGCTGTGATGCTTTATTTTTACTCATTCGATTAATAATGTACATATAACAAAAATGTACACTATTAATAATATTTTGCAATGTTTCTTCCGAGTAAAAAAATTTACAGTACTTCTTCTTTTTCTTATTTTTTCCCAGATTTTGATGTAATAATGGCGTTAAAACAGAAATAAATACTGAAAGTAAAAAGAATAAACGATATTAACTTATCACTTTGTTCATATTTATTTAATAAAACTATTCTTCTTTTAATTTGCCATTTTTTATTTAAAAATAGCTTTGTAACAAATAGCTTTATAATAATTAACTTTTTAAAAGTATCAATAAGAATTTAAAAAACTATTTATTTATCTAGAGTATTTATCTAGATACGTAAATATCAAAATACAACCTTTAGTCAATTGACACTCGAACATGAATAATCGTTCATTGGTAAAACAATTTCGCGTTTGCTAGTTAATGTCCAATATGTCGTTTATTGAAAACGAAGTGCATCAATATTCCACTTATCAAAATTAAATAAAAATAAAATTCAATATTAAATAAGTGAATTTAATTTTAGTATTACACGATTCTAAAAATTGATTCTAAGGTCTTTCATAATAAATATTTAATATGAAAATTATTTCTTTTAATACGCATATTTCATTTTGCTTATAAATTTCTGTTATAGGTACATTCAGTAAAGTAAAATTAATGTAAGTGTATATTTTCCTCTTTTACTTAATATAATTACAATTTCAAGTAAAAAATGATATTTTAATCAAATCTGTATGAAAATTAGATCTCAAAAGTATCAATTAACTAACAATTTATTATTTTAAAGTCTTACTATTTTAAAATTTTCTAAAATTGTTATTTACTGATAGCGACTGTGACCCTATACATCTTAAAACTATATTCTTAATAATTGTTAATGTTAACGCAGGCTAATGTGTTTATCGCAAGAGAATCGCTACTTAGTTTTTATAATAAATAATTATTAAATTATTAAATTTTTATTTTTTATTTTTTCTTTATTATTCATAATCTCTGTGTCTCGCGGCTTAGGATGATTTTTACATTCTTCATTTGTATATACATTCATATTTATTTGTTACGTTACAAAATATAATTTAATAGAAAAAATTCAATTTAACTTTTAAATTATCTTGACATTAAACATACAAGTATTTCGCGAAAAAGCTTGAATAGTCCGTATATTCTTTATCTCAAAGATACAAAAAAAAACAAATTTTGTAATATATTTCGATTAATTAAAGCAAAGCAAAAAGCAAAATCAGATTAATTGTGTTCTGGTTTCTATGTTGTTTCTACAAAAAACATTACTGATTTAAACGTGATCTTTGATATTCGATTATTTAAACAAGAACTTTAAATCATGTATTTACAGCAATAAATGTTCGAAATGCAGACATTATTTAATTACACACTTCATCGGATAAACGTCTAATAATTTCAAACTTAGTAGTACAATAGTCATGAGACCATTTTCCCTCGCGCTAATTTCACCGTAATGGCCGGGACGAAGACGGTATTTACGATGCTCAGCAGAACATCTAATCGTTTTAAAGGCGAGGGCCAATCGCGAGCGAGTCGCGTGCACGGACCGGAGCATTAGCATCGTTAATCGCGACCACGTGGCCGGATATTTAGCCACGTAATTAAACGTAATGTTTCCAATACGTGCGCGCACGTACAGTTCGGGTGGGCACACGTTAACGCTGAATTCTTTATATGCGAACAGCGTCGTTAGGGGAATCGAACGACCCAGATCGACCGATTCGTTTTCGTAATGAGTTTGCGGCGCGGTCCACGCGTCCGTTATCGGGACACGTGTCGCCAGCACGCTACGCCGCGCCGGCCGCCTATATCGTCGACGTTTTACCCGATAAATTTGGTATTCGGCAATTGGAGGATAAAGTCCGGCCGCGGGATGCTGTCTATTGCCGCCGATCAGAAAGACTTTTCAGTTAACGAAGGGACTTGTGGGATCAGTAATCTGCCGAAATTGAGTCTTAAACTATAACTACGATCATCTGAGAGGATTAACAGGACGTTTGTACAATTCTAGTAACTGGGCTGAATTATAACTTTTTTTCTAAATCAAGCTATTGAAAAAAGGGGTAAATAAAAATGTTTTGCTGTTTAGAACAAAATATTATTTTGTGATTAGTTTTTTTGACGCGACTATACTATTTTTAATGAAATCATATACCTTTTTTTATAGCATAAATCGATTCTTCTCATTATTCTGCATATGAAAGTATAAAGAAAGTAACAGTGAATAACTAAAGTATACGATAGCTTATTTTAATGTAATTAATAACTTGACAGTATGTTATGAGATATACATAAAAAAATCATATTAAATATGTTTAAAAAATATTCAATATCATGGTAGTAATTTTTGCGCACTTAATGTAATAAAATGTAATATGGACAAGGATTAATTTTTTCTTACGATTATCTTACTCTATAAGTACTTTTATTAGTGAAAGATTTTTTCTACCACTTTGTCATATTTTGAAAGGAGTTATAATCTGGTGCAATTATTAGTTTTACTATATATTATATCCACGCTATATGTAGTCACAAAACTATTTGTCTGGACATAGGCATGCAAGTAAATTTTATGCTACAAATACGCCAAATATTATGTTTTAAGAAAAATTTGATTGACAGTGAAACCCTTATCAATGATGCATTTGAAAGAGTTTCGACTTGATATAAAATTGTGACTATATTATATAAGTATTATCACTCTAAATCTAAGTAATTTTTAAACACTTAAGCGTGTAAAACATGTAGTCACTTTTTACACATTTCTATGCGTGTAATTTTTGTATTTTTTACATGTAATTGATACACATCTAAGCGTACATAAAAAGTACAAAAATTACACGCAGAGAAATATGTAAAAAGTAACTACATAATTAAGCGTGTTTTACACATTTAAGTATGTAAAAATTACATACTTGGATTTGCAGTGATGTCATGACATAGAATATACAAAAAAATGTTTTTATTTAAACGGCTATATGTATGTTAACTTTTGTATCAATATCCAGATACCCAGATATCTACATGCATTTTGTGTTAGAAGGAAAGAGAGATTTTAATTCAACATATTTTGATATTTGAAGGATTAATTTACTTACATACACATGACAAAAAATGCTATATTTTAAAAGTTTCAAAAGTTCGCGATTACATATTTATATATATTTATATATATTTAATTTCACCATTTTTTAGGACAAGCCTTGCACCAGTAAAAGTGTGAGAATGCTCATCACAAATAGGTTTGCTGCAGTTCATACAATATTTTCTTGTCTCTTTCTATACTTTCTATAAAAATTTGTACATATGTAACAACTCTCAATAATTTTTTTCTTTCGATTTTATTTCGTGATATATGTAATCGCGGAGCCAATTCGTCGATTACGCTCATAGAGTTTTGAAATATACATTCAATGCCACTCCTTGTGGAAAATATTCTCATTATTTGTAGAGGAAGATACGGCAAGAGAGGGAGGAGAGGTGAGATGGAGTATCCTTTCTATTGAGCGATTTGAATATAGGAATCACAATCGAGCATATGCGTTAGATGCAGCCCCTCGATCATTGAAAGTTACACACGAGCCAACGAAGTAAGCAGCTGTGTTCTTGAATTAGACTATAATTTATATTTTTTTGTCATTTCCTTATAACTTTATTTCATTTTTTTACTCGTGATATTTGTATTAAATTATAGTAGTTCCCTTGTGAATGCATGTATTTCTGAATCAAAATTTAATAGGCTGTAAGGTAAGAATATTATTTTCTACTTTTGTAAAGTAGAAAGTAATGTTTGAAAAATTATTGATATCATTTCGATTAGACGAGAAAGGGCAAGAAGAAGGAAGAAGAAAGTAGTGTAACTGCGTGCAGCATGATTACGCATCTGTCTGGCTATTGACCACAACCACTCACAGCGCAATTCTTTTCTTCGGACAGCCAATTAGCATGTATACAATCGAGTTGCACTCGAGCAGATTTATGTCTGTTAATCTCACCAAAAACTATGTGGCTGCGTGTTTCAGTTGACGAACGTACGGTTGAAAAAAAACTTATTGTTTGCTAAATGAGGTAAATCATAATTTGCAGAACAAGAAAATTAAGTAAAGTGTATAAATGAACAGAAAAAAACACTGATTTATTATAGTTCAATATTGTGTGTTATGAAATTAAAATATATTAATTATATCCTTTTAATTGCTCGTTTATGACCTATCTTTCTATACCATTCCATTGTTTAGAAATAATGAGTGTATAAGATTACTATTGAAAAACATTAATCCTTCGATTATATACGTGGATCTGAGACATTCGATACAATGTAACATCTTCTTAAGTTATGTTACAATAAACATTAATTATTACAAAATATGATACAATATTATAAAAACTGCTGTAAAACTAGATATTAGACAGAAGACACTTTCTACCTTGTACTTATGTTTTCAAAGTATATCCCATCTTGTCCACGGGGATACCTTGTCTTGCTCTGTAAGGTAAGATGGGGAGAAATGACTCTTTTTTATTTTTCTTAAATAAAGTTTATAATTCTCTAAAGATTTTTTAAATAGTAGTCATATTGAAAGATAAATATGCAAAGAATATTGTACAAGTAAAGATGATTCGTTAATTATAAAAACCTAGCTTTTATTTATCATCAAATCTTAACTATCCTATCTTAAATATTCAACATCGTTCTGCGATCTTGAATTAATGGAAAGCATAGTTCTTCTAATTAATGTATGTAAGCAAAATAAGGCCGGTTCTATTCCAAATGTAGACGAGGAAGTAAAAGGGAAGATCCCGCGGCAGATGTTAATTTTAACACAAATTTTCCAACTATAGTGTCATAGTGCATTATAATGCATAGCAGTATAATGACTTGTCTTTGGTATGTAAGGGCATATCCTCACATTTTTGTGGAATTCAAATATTATGAAAAACGTTTGACGTGACTTAGATGGCATCATTTCTCGAAAAATCTAAGCTTTGTATTTTTTTTCAAAATATCTACAATTGGCAAGTTTTACATTAGATGTTTTGCAAGTGGTAAATTTAAAAAATTAGATAGATTGTTATTAAGCGTGAAGGTGATCTTAGGTAAAAGATGAAGGAGAAAGATAGAGGATAATAGGGAACCATTTTTTACCTGTAGCATGCAAAATCTCATAAAGAGTACCCAGGTGAAAATTCCGACATAAAGGTTAAAACTGTATATAAAAGCTCCTGACTTGTATTGAGAGATTCTTTTGCAAGTTTAAAATTTTTTTTTTTAAGAATAGTATTAGCAGAAATTATTATATGTCATAATATTATAAGAGACGTTAGATATCTTTAGTATATTAGACGTTAGATATCCTTGCAACCAAAACTAGAGTTGAAAATCTGTACAAGCAAAGTCTCAAATTTATTTACATTTAAATAATTCAATTACGCGAAAGCTTACTTGATGGCTAAGCTTTCAAATCACTTATGATCCGAAAATTATCTTCAATGTTTTGATATAATTATGAAAGAATTAAGAAATGTTCAAGTAACGATAAAATTCAAAACAAACAGACAAGAAATTGTCTTAAAGTCAATATATATACTTGTTAGACTCTTCTTACCTACGCAAATAGCGCAAACACAAATCTTATTTCCTTCTGTTGTCTTGTTTTGCACGGTCGTCTGGCAGCTAACGCGCTTTAATACATTTAGTCGATATTCCGTATTTCCGTAAGAAGCTATAAGATGAGCAACAAGGGGATTACTTTCGAGCCGTATGAAAGTAGGGTAGAAGTAGAAAATTACCCGCCGCAGACTTAAAAATTCCGAGGGCGTATAATAGACAGGGTTCCATGGGAGAACCAAGTTTTACGGTCTACTTTATGGCAATTACGAGCTTAACATTACATGCAACGAACTAAGACGGAACGTCGGACGTCGCAAGTATTCACGTTCAACGAGCTTACAACGCGAAGTGCGCTAAATATCCCTCGCACTATGAGGCGCATTATCGCTGTCGACGTTTATTAAGGAAGAAACGCGACGGCGATGTGGCGTGCCGTAATTCCAGGCAGGGCTAAGGGCGAGTAAACGATGGGTCGGTAAGGCGAGGGTGAAGTGAAAGGTGCGGAGAAAATAGAAAGAAAACGAAAAGGATTGCCGACGATGAAAAAACTTCTAATTTGATTACATTCTTCAGATACAATCGACTGAAGAAAAAAACTATTAATTTGCAAATTATCCATTTATAAACATGTAATTAAAACAAAATTGTCTATCTGTAATTTTACAATAATTTGTTTTCAGAATGTCCTTCGTCTATCCGCGATGTTAGCGCACATGTATTGTCTTCATACAGATAATTAACTTTTAATCTCGACAATCAATAAAAAAGCGATTATAAATTTTAAAATACTATTTGTTCAAATAGCAGTATTCATCACTGACAGCAGATGAATATTTTTCTCTAAGAAAGAATACACATACTTAAAGAAAATATTGAAATAAAGAACAGAGGATTAAAAAAAGATTTATCAGATTGATTTTGTCTTAAAATCGTTTTGAGCCTTTCATTAATTGTGCATCGTGTACCTTTTAATTTTGCCTTTAATTTTGAGGTGAGACTTTCGCCGTTCAATACCAAACTTTTTCGTTTCTCACGCTACATAATTTCGAGCCGTATTTCTCGAGAATTACCTGGTATCGAGGCGCGAGAAACGCGATTCTCTTAAAGTTTTCCATCTATATCTACGGGTCACCATCTCCAGTTCCCTTTCGGTCGCCCTCGTTTGGCTCCGCTCTTACAAGTACAGCGGAAGAGTTCTCTCCTTCCGCACGGTATATATATCTCCGTATAAATTTACAAACAGGTCACGAACGTCAAGCCCCTTAATAAGGGGCATGCCGAGTATACTGTAATTGACACGTTGGATATATCCGCGCGCGCGGATTAAACGCGGCCGCGTGTAAAGGGAATGCAGTCAGAGACATTGATTCTCTTGTTAAGACACGCTGTGGAACGTTGTGGAGGTGAAACGAGAAGGTGGAACACAGAGAAGAGGCCATTCCGGCCCGTATCCGCCGATAAAAACTTGAGAGTCGAAAGAATGGAAGAGGAAGGAGAAAGGAAATTACGGGAGGCGGAAGCGATCGACGGAGCAGGAGAGCGAAAAGGCTACCTTGAGATCAACGCGTGCAAAAGGAAGAGTCGTGCGCTACTGTGTAGCAGGAAGTAAGACGTGAAGGGAAAAATAAACGATAGAAACGGGAAAATCAACGGAAGAGCTCGTTGATTACCGTAAGGAGATCTGACCGCAACACTGACCATCTAAAACGAGATTGAATTGATGCCCCGATGGGAAATGAAAAAAAAACAGACAGAAGTCAAAGAAAGAAAAAGTGGAGATGAAGGTTGAGTGACAGATAAAGCATTGATAAAGCGATGCAGATGTGTATACGTATTTCAAAAAGCTTATTTTCTTAAAGTGCTATCTTGCATATCATTAACATTGACAATAAAGATTCTTTATTGCATAAAAGATACAATGCAAAAAAATATAATTAAAAATATAATCAAAATATGATTAATTAAATTTGAATGTGTTACGAGAGATAATTTAGTTATCTACTTTAAAATTTTTTTCGCTATAAAGCTGTTAATAATACTTTGTTTTTATACGAAAAATATGTAAATAAAAGTTTATAACAATTTTACATGTAAGATTTTAATTCTCTAGTTAATAAACAAAACTAATCTTAATATAAACTAATCAATAATTTCAGTTTTTATCTCGCAAGAAAAAATCTAGTTATTACAGCTGTAATACAATAAAAATTTATTTCAATAAAAGATAAACTGTCGTTATAAATTCGCTCTTGTAGTAAATACGCTTACAAAAAGAAGAAATGAAACGAAAAAATGAAAACGAGAAAGTGGGAAATGAAGATTACAGCAAAAAATTCGGCAAACGCGAGTCTCGTTCGATTTATAACACATTACTTTGTATTTTATCGCCTGCGACGCCATAAGTATAGTGTCGGTGGGGAAAATAGGTGTAAAGTGCTTTTAACGTAATCACTTGCTCGTCGACCGAAGCTCCTAGCCAGCAACTTTCGAAAGTGAGAGGCTATAGCGCGTGTCTGATGCGTACCTAGACCCTTACTACTTGCGCCTCATCTGACCGTTTTGGCGGTTTCCACTTTCTCCTTTCGCTACTTCGTGCGCGCATGACCGCGTATCTTTCTCTCTCGCGCCCTTTTTTCGCCCTTTCTATCGAGTATCGAGCACGTTCGCTGGTGCAGCGACTGACCAGCTTAGAGGAAACCGTGCTTAAACCCATTAGTGGTATTGCCTCGTTTTAAAGCTGCGTACAAGAAGACCCGACTTACATCGTTGCATCAGAATGGCTAAACCACTGATTAAATAAGTGAGATTAAAAATGTTAACCGAATCTCTCTCTCTCCCTCTCTCTCTCATATTATTAATTATTTTCGTCTATTTCGTGTTTCCTTTTGCATCAAATATCTTCAATATTACTTATTATTTTTTTTAACAAAATAAAATTTAATAAAACTTATTAATTAAAATTAAATTTTTACTCTTATTTTAAAATATATTTCAGAGACATTTAATTATTCTCAGGAATAATATACATAATTTCCTGTTTATGGTATAACATTTGCAAAATATGTATATTTATTACATTACATTATTTCGTTTCTTTTGCAAAAAAATTTATTATATATTCGTTTACATTATAAATATAAAAAAAATATTGAATTTTATAAATTTGAACGGAATTAATATGAAAAATCACAAATTTAGATCTTAAATCACACTGTTAATAATAATAACTAATAACAAATTAAACATAGATTAGACAAGCGATTATTACCGTACGTTACCCTCTTGCAGATCGATTGATCAATATTTGTTTTTTTGATGTAGTGTATCCGTTATAACCCAGTTCAATAACTGATTTGATTGACAGAATTTACTTTTATTAATAACTTCTATTTACCCGTAAATATTTTTTTAATACTTTCGTAAGTAATCACGCTTATGATATTGCGTGGGTAAACTACGGAAGAAATACCTCTCACACCAAACAAATATATATGAAAGTGTTTGTCAATTTAGAACATAGAAGATCAGAACATGTTGGCTACCGCAATCCAATTTACTCATATAACATGAAATTTAGGTACGTTGTTTGTATAAAATAAGAAAAAATAAATAATATCTATAATATATAACAAAACTATAATTTTTTAATAAATCTTGTAGAAACACTCATGTCATACAATTAGCGGGTGCAAGCAAAGCAAACTAAATATTTAAATGTAAATACGTATATACATATAGAGAGAGAAAGAGAGTACTATGAACAGGCAAAGCATTGTGAAAAAAACATTTATCGTAATTGTGGAATAAAAGGAAAAGAAAAGAGTATCCAGAATCTATGAATCGTTCTTTTAAAGAATATTAAGACTGTAAAATAAGATTGAATGAAGTAGAAAGGAAATAGCCAAGCAAAAACATAAACTGTAATATAACCTTAATGTTACAATTTCCTTAAATATAACTATTACATTTAACATGTTATATTACAGTTATATTATTGAGTAGAAAATTATAATATTGAGATTATATTGTATTATTGTTAATTGGTTTTTGCTAGATTTGCTTGTAAAAAACATTTTTTGCATCATTATCGGAATAAAGTTTTATGTGAAATGGAATAAGATAGCGTAGATTCCGTGGACGATAGAGAACCACTGCGATTTTGGCAAACCCGTTTTCTAAATCGCATTACTTGAGTGTTTATCAAAATTTCTTATTTAAAAACATTCCAATGATGAAAAATTGCAAAAAAAAGAAAATATTATACTTTATTATGATGTAAAGAACTTAAAAATATTCTTCATAATTTCTAAGTTAAAAATAAAGCTTTTGCAACTCAGGGAAATGTTATGCGATTTCGATAATCTTAGCCTATATTTATCAACAGTAAAAAGTTCAATTTATACGTATACATAAAATAACTAATTATCTCGTAAGTTACATTGTGTGATATATTTTTTCTTTCTTTCTTTCTTTTTGCAATTTACTTTAAAAAATGTGATTTTCGACTGTCATGTACGTCTTGAAACGTTGAACATTACCATTGCACGTAAACTCATTTTCCCCTATCGAGTAAATCTCTCTTGTGCGCCTGAAAGAGCAACGGGGCTAGTCACGTGAGGGAGAGGATCCTCAAGAGGCTCGACCCAGCTCTCCGCAATCCCGACACGATGCCACGTGCCACCGAGGGTGGGAGGACAACGATGAATTTTTGACTTCCCCATAGAAATCTCGGATCCGCGTCACGGCAACCCAACAGAAATCCTTTTGCCCGCCCTCTCGAACGATCGTTTATACTACCTCGCCGATTTGAGGAGGTGAACGGAGGTTGGTGGGGGAGGGCGGAGGGAAGAGAGATGAAACGAGCGGCAAAAGAGACGCGCGTTAGAGCGGGAGACCCCGGGGGTGGCGGCAGTGATGGTAGTGGTGGTGGTAGTAGTGGTGGCTGGGGGCTGGTGGTTGCCGACAACGAGAACGGGGGAACGGAATGGAGAGAGCACGGGGAAGCGGAGGTTAGCGGCAAATTGAATCTCGCGCAAGACGTGACCGCCCCCGGGAACACCGGCGCGTCTGTACGGTGAAAATCACGACACGACTGCGGGCCACAATACGTATTACTCACGCTTCGTGAAAGTCGTGGCATTAGGCAACGACGTATTTCTCGAGTGCCGCCATCGTCGCCGCGCAGACGACAAGATTCCCGACATCGGAAGGGCTCCGACTACTCCGGGTTTTCATCTTCTCATACGATGCGACGCGACGGTCGCGGATGCTCGCACGCCAAAGACAAGGCTGATTTTATGATGCTCGACGGAAACAATCCTCGTTCTCGAGAATGTTGAAGGGACTGTGTCACTGCCTTAAAGCAATTAATTACATTAATGTCAATTAATTACATTACTTTCTGCAAGCGCTCAAACAAATCATTAAATTACAAAGTTTATTAAAAGCACCGTTATATTTTATTCTTAGATTATGGAAATCACAATGGTGATTTTAATGTAAGGATATAAATATTCTTGAAGGACTGCTAAAATATTTTGACATATTCTAGAAAGATTGTTAATTATAATTTAATATGTAGGGTAATTTCGGTATTTATATCGCACCGGGATTTACGCCGCAAAATAAAAAAAATACACTGAGAGAAAAAATTGTAGTGGTGGCAACTAGAAGGGGACAACCATACAAATTTTGTTAATATAATTATAATATATAGTTAAGTGGACTATATTA
>QKQZ01004216.1:0-16025 GCA_003595255.1 Solenopsis fugax | reverse complement strand
ACACACACACACACACACACACACACACACACACATATATATATATATATACACACACACACATATATATATATATATATATATATGTTTCAATCTGACGAAAATAGAACTCTATACTTGCGAATCAGCGCTAGATAAGGAAACCCTGATGTAAGATAGGTATATGAGTAGATAACTTCAAAAGATACACGGTGGACAAATTTAGAAAGAGAAAGAGAGAGAGACGAAGAGAAAGATACGCCGTGATATCGAGTAGTCGATTAAGGCACAGTCTAACCAGGTAGTGGAGCCTCCTCATAAAAGTCTAATTCGTCTTCAACCTCGTGCTCAGGTCCCTTACTATCGAGAGCACGCAGCTCCGCAGTGGTGAAGAAGTGACTCATCTGAGCGCGCAGCGGTATCATCAGGATGAGGAAGAAGGGCAGGGCTAGGGCGGCTCTGGTACTTTTAACTATCCACAATATGGCTAGGCACAAGATTTGTATGGAGGTGAAGATGTGCATCTTGTAGGTTTGTACGCGGCGCACATAGTTTGCCGTGCCATGGTGCTTGACCGGCATGAAAAAGAGCTTAACGCGATCAAACAGCTGCACGCCGTTCGTTGACGAGATGCCCATGTAGAGGAACACACCGAGAAGGACGGACATCGGTACCCGCCGCAACAGCGGTGCCATCAGCACGCTCACGCCTATAAGTATCGCAACCAAGAGAGCGCTCACTCGTTGCTCCTTCACTTCGACAATATGCGGCTTGTCGCCAGGCGCGTGGGTGCGCGACATCACAGTCACGGCGGACACATGAGTGAGGGAACGCACCGATGCGGCAGAACACCAGGGCGCACCCATCAGGCCACATCCTACGTTCATCAGGCAGACTACCACAATATCCATGTGATAACCATTGCCTTTTCGCAGCTTACGCTCCTTTTTATCAATGATCAATCTGCAAACGGACGGTGTGGTTAGTCGGAAATGCAAACCATCTCTCTAACAGTTAGGTAAAAAAGATTTGTTTACTTACTCCGATATTTGAGTCTCCATAAACACTAGGATGTAAACCAGCAATGCTGGCACCACGCAAGCTACAGCCATCCAAAGAGGTATAGGTTTTTCGAAACCGGCGGGAGACACGAACCAATTTCTACCGGGTATAGTTGGAGAGAGTCCTTCAGGAACTAACAGCTTTTCCGTTTTTACCATAAATAGATAGTCGATCAGAACAAAGACGATGATGCTAATAGGCACGCCGAAATCTCCGAAGGCTCTGCGAGCGCTACGGCCCAGATAGTGGCTGTTGCGGAAGATCCTCAAGTAATAGGCGCCCAGAAAGGTACCCAAACAAAGTATAGTACACATCAAAGCTGTATTGGGCTGATTGATTAACAACCCAACTATGTCGCGGCTCGGCACCAGTTCACGAACGTCCTTTAAGTGCAAAATCTCCTCAGTTCCGTTCCACGGTGATCTGGTGACCTTCATTTCAGTGACGTAAAGTGGATAGGCTGTATCGTTGATATCTGGGCCGAAGTTGTACTCATGAAGAAGAGGATTGCGGACAAAATAGTTGTAAAGCTTGATGAACGTTTCGACAATGTAAAGTATAGAGATCAACCCAGTGAAAATCTCTTCGGTGAAGCGCGTAAAAAGTCGTACGAGAACCGAACCCTCGACGCAGGCGATCGCCAAGGCAATGATACCCATCCAGGCGCCAACATACACTCGTACAGTAAGAAACTCGAGTTCGTTCGCCAAACAGAAATTGTACAAACTCTCGTCGAAGAGCAAAAGCGGACCGGTCGTGCCGATGATCACCAGCGGTTGAGTAGCGAATAGTGCCATTACCACGCCCGTCCAGGAGCCGGAGACTAGAGTCTCGGAAATGCCTATTACATTCTGCGTCTTATCGCTCAAAAGACCGCCGAAGGTGATGGCGGTGCACAGCGCGGCAAAATACATGAAAATGGCCGCCGCGAGGCAGGACGAGCTCAAACCATCTGTGAAATCAGATAAATAGAAGGGATAGCGACGCTTGATGTCATTGATGAGGCCGCCAAATGGTCGTTTGGTACGTCGCAACGGATCGTCATCCTCCGGTGGTTTCTTCTCCTCTTCACCAGCAAGAAGAGCTGTTACATATACATTACAAGTATATTACATTATAAATATATAAGTAAACAATTCAACGATAAATAAATAAATAAATAAATAAACAATACCAGAACGAGATTAGTCATTTATTTCTATAGTTTTTTGGATGCTAAATTTGGTTTCCAAATTGCTCCATCATGTCACAATTTTGAGAAATTTGCAATTAAAGTTGTAAAAAATAGATATTATATTTTTAGCGTATTATAATTAAATCATTGACGATTTATCAAAAACTTTCATTTATATTTCTTTAAACTTAGGGTCTCTTTAAACCGCTAAATAGAAATCCTATTAATAAATTCAAAATTGACAAATATTGACAAATTTAAAATAGATTCAATATGGCGGATGTCGAAATTAGGAAAAAAATGTTTGAATTGTTACAAAATTTTATACACACACGCACGCACGCACGCACGCACGCACGCACGCACACACACACACACACACATATACATATATATATATATATACACACATATATACATATATATATATATATATACATATATACATATATATGTATTTGTCTTATGATACTGAATATGAATTTAATTAAAATTGACGACTTTAAAATGTTAATATAGCCAATAAAAATTAAATCATGTTTGAATTTTAGCAAAAAATCATATATAAGGATTTTTCAAATATCTACATAAAGGAGAATCCCCAATTATGAAATAGACTTCTAGATATGAAATAGCAGTTCCATCATAAACTTATTGCTCTTGAGGTAAAATGTATTTAATACAAAAATCGTTAAATCGTGCGTATATTTGTCGTGAAAAAACATTTCTGAAATTGGAAGTTGTCAAATTCCATTGAGGCGAGTCTTTAAACCTTGTTTATTATATAATAAATAAATATTTAGCAATACATTTTGCATGCAGTGACAATAAAACCGTATTAACAGAAAAATATTAGTTATGTTGAACTGTTTAATTGTAGAGATTAAATTTAGTGATGGTGAAATCGTAAGACATGAAGTTCGTATATGAGATACTCAGAATATCCTGAAAAGAAAAGAATAATAATGAGTTCTGCAAATAACCAGAATTGAATGTCGAGTGCTTTTCTGCGATGCTTGGTTCCATCAATCCGAAAATGAGCCCTAGGTGTAGTGCATCGCATGCTCATGCTAAACGCTGGCTACAACGTTGGAAAATTGGCTATAAGTGAGTTTGCGATTATCGCAAATAAGTTTTATTTGTATTTCAGAATAAAATTCTCTAATTATAATACGGATTATTTTACACTTTATTAGCGATTTTTCGAGGTATCTCATATTAGGAGCACACCTTTTCAATTTTGCATAAAGATCTTTTTTTACTTTTATAATATATTTTCATAAAAAAATAATATTTAAATTAGATTTTCCATTTCAGTATCTTAAAGCTTATTAAATTCCATTCAAGATGACCTATTATATTTTCAAAATCTGCTCATAGACTTCCGACAATTACACAAAATGATTGTCTGATAATCTAGATAGCAGATAGAGTATTATTTGATACTTTATTCTATATTTAATCCATGATTATTAACTATAATTGACATAAATTCTTTTTGAGGGTTATAAGTTTTATCAATCGAACAAATATCGAATATAACATAGATGTAATATGTCATAACATATACATGCATTGTATATGTTATGACATATTACATCTATGTTATATTCGATATTTCTTTTTGTATATGTTATTACATTTATGTTATATTTGGTGCTTGTTAGGAATATATTTAATTTTGATTGCAATAAAATTTCTCCTGCATGTCATAGTTGTAAAATGGCAAAATATGTAAAAAGAATCCTTTTTTGCAATTTTAATTACAAATTTCTCTAAATTCTTTCGCGATGAAACAATTTGGAAGTGTCCAAAAAAACTACAGAAAGACTAGTCTCGTTCTAGTGTTATTTTTTGTTGAACTAGGTAATAATCAATTAAGAATCACAAAACGAGATCGATAAGTTTCAAGAATTGAAAAACAAGTATTCAACTACCGAGACATTTATCACATTTCGAAATATATTTGAAGAAATTACCTTTCTTCACGGCCGCCTCACTTTGTTCCGGCTTGCTCTTCTCTTCGAGTGCCTTCGCCTTCCGTTTCCTGATGGCCTCGCTTTTCGCCTTAAGCTCGTCGAACGGTAGCAGGGCCTGCCTCTCCCAATCGCCGGGTGGCAGTACAATCGAATCGTCTAGGAACTCATTGATAGCCGAGAGCAACTCTCGCCTCTCGTTGGCCTTGTAAGCGACCTTGTGGAACGACGTGTTTGCCATTAAAGTGGAGATCGACCGGCCGATCTCGTGATAATCCAAATCCGCATTTCTCGGTCCCAACAGAGTGAACATGAATCTGACCGGTATCGTGACCTCCGTGAGAGATGGCATGAATACACCTTCGGCCAATCGTACGAAGGCGATCGTCGGCTGATCCAGAAAGTCGACAGCGCCGACAAGTACAACTATTGCCTCGGCACCGGCTGGAATTCTCTTGAGGATATAATCGTTGTGGCCCTTCTTCAAGTCCTCATTACTGCTCATGTACGTTAGCTCCTCTTTGATATCGACCACGGTGTGATTACTGTCGAGAGCCAGGTTCGATGACACAATCTTCGGCTTCGCATCGTGCAGATTCTGTCGGATGTATCAAAATTTTTATAGAACAATCTGAAAACTTTTTAATTTTGCTGAAGAGAGACTACATGAATTTTCAGTAAGAAAATTCAATCGATCATTTATCAATATCTTGAAATCAGAACAAAACTCATGTCATTGAGCGATTGGAACTAAATGTAAGATTAGAAAGACTAAACAAGTCTTTTAATTAATACAAAGATTATACGCTTTTTGACAAAAAACGCGTAGGTAAAATTGTTTAAAATTATCTTTAAAACCATTATAAATGTGAAAAAAATTGTACAATGTTCAATAATACATTTTAAAGAACAAAGTTTCTACTTTCACCTCCCTAAGCTGATTATCCTCGAAGATGCTTTTATGCTAAGAAGTAAAATGGAAAATTCAAGATCTAGGCCTCTGCATATTTTTTTTTAAATATATATAAATAGTAACAATAATAATTTATCTGCGAACATAACTTGTTTCTCATAAAAATGTAGAAAACGTATAGAATAAAATTTAACTTATATTATAGAATGAGACATCTGTTCATCTAATTTCATGATATTGTTTAATTAACGAAAAAAATGTTTAAAATAATAATAATGAATTTTCCGTAAAAAGATAAAATGATTGATATTTTTTTAAAGTTTATTTAGAATTAAGCAGAATAAAAATATATTATAACAGAAGAATGTGATTGCTTTTTAGCTCAAATACTTCATGATTATGAAAGAGAATATCTCGCGATAAGAAGATATATTTGTTATATTATAAAAGTGCGAATAGAATTAGAATAGAATGGAATTCGAATCGAATCACAGTGGAATCGATCCGATTGTTTTCGAATTTGAAAGGTTTGAATTCGAATAGTTTGAGAATTTCAACGATAATTCGGTTTCAAATTAATCATCTATTATTTGATTGTTTCATTTATATCTCGTGATCGACCAATTTTTTATTAGCATATCTCATGTCAATTCTCGTACCTAATTGTTTATCGATTTCCAAAACTTTTCTACCATTTCTAAATCTTATAGAATATTCAAAAATTTCTGTATATGATAAAGAATTCGTTTTCGTAAATTTGTTTCAATATTTCAATAGATTTATCATAATTTTGTAGAATTTAGAAAAGTTGGAAAATTTGAAAAAAATTGCTCCACGATATTCTCCTAATGTACCAAAGTATTTTTATTTCGATAATAACACTGTAATTTGTATGATATACATATATTCGATACTCATTTATAAGTATAATACCTTCATAAATACTTGCGTCTCACATTGTCTAGTATTTATTGTAAATTTTTAAACTTAGCATTTTTTTTTTTTCTAATTTGTTTTATAATTTTTGTTATTATTTTTTTTAATTCTTGCGATTAATTTTCTCATCTAAAAAATCTATAATGTCAGTGATATATAAAATACTTCAATACGTTTAAATTAGCATGTACTGTAAATCCGAGAAAATTTGATTCGAAGTCTATTCGTATTTTGATTCGAATCAAAGAAATTCGATTCAATTCGATTCAATTCAATTCAATTCGATCTCGCAAATGCTTGATTTGCACTCTTCTACTTGTGATAGAAATAATTGTAATTGAAAAGTGAGAAAACTGCTATGTATAGTGTACTCGTGTATACTTACGGGCCGTCTACAATACGCGGAGTAAGCTTGGCGTAAGAAGTAAGAGTAGGTGTAAAGATACGTACTTCCGGTGTAAGGAGCTGGAGTAAGGGCATCAGTGAATAAATTTATTTTATTTCTTACTCCAACTTCAGCCTTTATGTTCACTTCATATATAGTAGACGGCTCTTTACAGGATATATACGAAGATACGCTATAAATAGAGAGAGAGAGAGAGAGAGAGGGAGAGAGAGAGAGAGAGATTGAGATATCCTCTTGAGATTAGAATATATAAAATGTGAATTTATTTATACGTTGATGCGATAATTTTCAAAAATTAGGCAAAAAGAATAACAAACTACAAGTATAAAATTTAATGGAATAAAAGCGCGACATGTATGTATATACATTATATGATCACAAACGTTTAAAGTCACTATCGATCGACAGACGGCACCGAATGTTTCTAGAGTTAATTTAAGTTGATTTAGGAACCAGTTGTACTAATGAAGCACCCGTAGAGAAGCAACAAAATTAAAAAAAATACAAGCTGTAGGATATGCACTATTGTCCCATTTGAGCTATGCAGCATTTATTTATTGTGGAAAGAATTGAAGAACATAAAGCAAAAAATTAATTTTATTTAAATAAGCTCTTATTAGTTTCAATATTAAAATTAAATTAATTAAAATGAATCTTACACTGAGAAAAAAGTTATTGACTTGATTAAATTTCTTTAGTTTGAATATTTATGTAAGTTTTATATATTTAAATTAAATATATAAAACTTTGAACTGAAGTTCAAGTATTTATATATTTAATTTAAATATGTTAAATATGTTATTAAATGTAACTTCTTCAATTAAATATATAAATATTTCAACTTTAAATTTTTTAATTTATAAATACTTGAACTTAACTAGAGAGTATATATTTACAATATAATACATAATATATATAATATATTTTAATATATATACACACATAATATATATACTTTAAACGTATATATATAATATATTAAAATATATATTACGAGTATTTATATATTAAATATTTTATTACAAGTATATATATTTAATCATACATATATATATGTATCTAAGTTAAATATACAAATACTTGAACTTCAATTTAAAATTTTATATATATGTATTTAACTTAAATATATAAATATTTGACTGAAGAAATTTAGTCAAATTAACAACATTTTTTTCTTGAATTTAGTTCAAGTCATACATATTTAAGTTAAATATATGAATACTTGTACTGAAGACATTTAATTACGTTGAAAAATTTAATCAAGTTGGCAACTTTTTTCTCAGGGTTATATGCTAAACTATATATGATTGTTAATGACTATTCTAATTAATGTTTTATACTATATGTCCACCGTTTATTAGATAGCACTAAAATATTTATATGTCTATCTATCCATTAGATAATACTAATGATAATTTAGTGATAATTGTTAACTTTATAGTAATGTTGTCGATATTAGGCGTATGAAACACACACAAAATATTAAATCAGATTGTAAGTATTTGAAGTATTGATCCAAGTAAATTGTTGTTTCGCGTTTTAAGACTGGTATAATCGAGTCCTTGAGAAAAGAATTTCAGAAAATCGACGTGCACGCTCATTTACTTCGTAAATTCATGCCGAATTCACTTTAAAAGGTACATGAAAATTCGTATGATAAGTGCGAGCGAACAGAGTGAAGGAGACTAGAGTAATAATAGAAGTAAAAAAACTGCGTTTGAATCGGGAAACGAGAGATTTACATGTTGGGTTACATGGTTCTCAGCGGCTTCCCGCGCAGCATCTTCTTCCTCCAGCCAGATGGACTGTGGAAATAATATTAGCACTGTCAGTCAAACCTACTCCCTGCCACCCAGTTATGACTACTCACTACTGATCGCGTTCGATACATCGCCTTCGCAGGTGATCTTCGACATATCCATAAAACTGCGGCATTCATCACAAAATTTACTTATATTCAGGATTCAACGCGAACACGGTAAAATACATTGGCATTCGTCACAATTGTTGCTGTTATCTCCCGTTTTCGATCATGAGATTCGATTATGCAAACCGCGTTGCAAACCTAGAGTTGCATCAGTTTGCGCCGTTAAAATTGAAACGGAATTGTCGTATTTAATTTATATTAGCATTATATAAGCAACCTTGAAGCTTGTGAACACGGCTGTTACCTGTTGAACAATTGATTATCACGACTCTTCATCTCTTTCATCGGTATTTATTTCGACATAAGCAACTTTTCGATACAAGCAACTTCGAGTCTTAAACAAGAGTCGGCCGTTTTCGGGCACGATGCATATGAAGGCTGGATCGTAATTAAGGATGTATTACCTGAAGGCTGGTGTAACTAGAATAGCTCCTCTTGCCGCCGAATCGGAAACCGCGTTCATGATCGTGCACATGCCTATGCCTGAGGAGGAGCGCCCTCATCACGACCGGTCGATCCTGAGCCAGGATGAGTTCCTCGATGACCATCTGTTCGACCACTCTGTAGGCCAGCCCAGGCAGATCCTTCTCCTCGAGATCGAGAAGGACCACGCCGGTTTCCAGGCAACGGCGAAGATTCAGCAGCGAGTGGAAGCTGAGGGAAGCCACGTGAGGCCTGCCCCATCGGTCGGCACCCTCCTCGACGTCCTCCTCGTATTTAATCCACCTGGCGGTCTCGCGCCATTCGCGCTCTTCGCCTAGGCCATGCAGCTCATCTAGCTGAACGAACACCTCGTGCGGCGAGTGATCATACATTTTCTTGAAGGTGTCATGGGGGATGCCGCCCTCCTTCCGCCGGCCGATCTGCACCGTTGAGTGGGCAGCCTTATGTCGGCGCATGCCACGCGGATCATCGCTGCGATGCGATTCCAGATCATCGATATCGAGCTCCTGTAAAGTGCTTGCCTCCTCCGGCTGGACGCTCACACGCCGCGCCAGTAAACTCGAACCGTCTGGAAGACCGGCTCCCGATCGCTTCCGCCATTGCGGATCCTCCTGCAGAGAGTATTTGCGAGATTTGTGATGGTGACGTCTGGAAGAGCAGTCGATAATGGGGCGTTAGTTGTGTCTCTTTTGTAGAAAAATATTTAAATTTTTACAGAGAAAGTAGAAGAAGCGATTCCTAATTGTAGTTTAATAGGGAAGTAAAGAGAAGAAAGGCTCAATCAGTCGTCGCGCGTGGAAGATAATCGTTGATAAATGTACGCACTTACTACGTTAACCGCCCCGTGTGTGTATGTGTATGTGTGTGATTGAACCCTAATTTTATTACTTTAATTTCGCGTGTCATACTTAAGGATAACTTACAAGATTGTTATTTTGGAAGATTTCGTCTGAGGAGAATTAAAGAATCACAGTGGTCTAAATAAAGCCCAAGTTCGATTGAGTTGCCAATGTGTACATCTTTTTTTTTTAGCACATTCCAACCCCATAAATCTTGAACCAGCCGACTATCCGACTTGGTACCGCTCCGTGCCGGAATTGTCACGCCGCGAATCTAGCTCATCGCGCTCGGGATGGTACGAAATAAAGGTCGGTCGTTTCGTGCTCATAATTGCGCGGTTTATACAGCGGCAAATATGAGTCCACAAAATTGTGTGACATGAAATGCCGGATTTAAACTTTCGCCCTTAAAATATCGAGGATGATTCGAGTCCTGTGCACCCATAATATATGCAAGCACGATATTCAAATTTACTTACTTTGACCCGTATTCACATCAAAATGTTGTGTTACTAATCGGAAAATGAGATACGTCCTCGTTTGACGCTAAATGAAGTTAATTAGATCGCATGATCTTCTCTCTTCCTTCTCTGCTACTTTTTACTACCAGTCTGATAAAACTTTTTCTTAGAATTCTTCATATAATTTTTCAGAATTTCTGTATAATCTTATATAACAGAGAGCCGTAATTAGCTTTTCATGTGTCCTGAGCAAAATTTTATTTTTAGAAGTTCCTTAATTTTTCGGAAGGGAAAATAATAAAACAAATACGATATAATAATTGTTTACATTAATTATTTATAAATAATTTAATTGTTTAAAAATAATTTTTGTAAATTTTTGTAAAGCAAAATTTATAAGAAATTTTGCTTTACAAAAGCAAAGAAGAATTTATAAAATATCAAGCGGAATGACAGTTTTCATGTTTTGTATTAGCGTCAATGCTTCAAATTCAAGAACATAGCAGCGAAATTAAAAAATTCGAAAATATATTTGACAGTATTTTAATTAATTCCACTTCAGACAGAGTCCCCCTTCATCTTGGGTCCTGGTTTATGTCCCTATTGCTCTTGCTTTAATACTCTGATCTCTTAACTTTTCAAAAAAATTTTTTCAGATTTTTTTTATACGAATCGGAACACTTTTGAGAAATACTATAAGAAGATCTATAACTTTTCTAGTATTTGTTACATATATGAATTCTGAAATATTTCAAGATTTCTTATTTTATAAATATCGAAGAAATTTACAAAATTTGCAAAAAGAATTATTTCAGAAATTTTCAGAAATTTATGTTATAAAAAATTCTTAAAAATATTATGAAGATATCATGAAAAAATTTTTTTCACTAGGGCATTATCGAATCAACTTACTTATGTTCATGCTTCTGATGTCTTCGGCGATTTCGATCTTCCTCGAGGCCACTCGGAGTAGTGTCCGCCGGCACTTCCGGTGTTTGCGTGCCCGACGTGTCTTCTTCCTTGATCTTCTCAAATTGCACCCTCGGACTGCCAATAGTCGGACTCTCGCTAAAACCGGAGGCTGCTCTCTCAGAGATTGGCGCCTCGCTCTCGCTGCTGCCTACATTTTCGGTTTCTTCCACCGTTTCCTCATCGGCCTCGGCTTCGGCTGTGATGATTGATCGCAATCCATTACGGTTCATCCCGTCGACTTCCTGGATCTCGTTACTCCTCGTCTGAACATTGCTATGGTCCTCCTCGATGGGCACTTCCACCGTTGATCCTTCACTAAGGATAATGAAGAAACAAGTCTCTACCTTTTCTAATTACAGCTTCTCAATAGAAACATTCTCATGTGTATTCAATTAACTTTTATTTGCTCGAAAAATTTCAAAAAGTCTGTTAGAGCTGTTAAAAGTTAGATGCTTATTAATTTCAAGGCTTGTCAAAAATATTAAATCAACTATGTACTTATTAACGTGCATGAAGTCGATTGTACATACGTTTGATACGAAAGAGATATGCTCTCTCGAATTAATGATTTGCACAAAATTTCAAAATGACGCGTAGGGTAGGATTTTAATTGATAAGTTTCGGCCAATATGCTAATTTGATTTTTGATATAATCAAAATTTATAATTTTAAAGGTATAATTACTAATGTAAATACTTGTTTACAATATTACATGACAAATTATCTATAATAGCTTAATTATTGATCATTAAAGAAATTATAATATAACAGCATATACGTCTAAATAATCAATGGTGAATAATAAAACGTAGATTTCAAAATCATCAAAAATATTACTGTCATAAATTATGAAAAATTATGAAAAAAATACAAATACAGAACAGTGTAATAAAAAGATTTTGATTAAATATTGTCGATTTTTACATAAAATCCACAAGTTTTCGCAATTTTTATAAATTGCAAATTAAACTACATTAAAAAATCTTTAAATACAAGTTTAATATCCAGAGAAATATGGCAAATATTATAACATTAGGATATAATTAAAAAAAGCGACTATTATAAATAAGCTCAATATGTAAGAATATTATGAAAAAGTTTTTGCTTACTTTCTAGTGTTCTATGTTATTTATATGTAAAAGTGGTATAATTTAAAACAATACTTAAACAATGTGAAAAAACTAAAGCATACGTATATAATGTGTTTCTCGAAGCGTTATATTGCAAGAAATATTAATGTTTTGCGTTTATATTATTTGCAACTAATTACACATTATTATTATTATTATTTGAAATAATGTATTTAATAATTATAATTTTTCAATTTAATGTCAATCAAAATATATTTAATATTTAATTTTTGACTAGGTTTTTCTAAGATTCCTACACTATACGATAATCCGAGGAAGATATGAAATAGATTTTGCTCGAACATCCACCTTTATTGAGTAACTTACGGTGAAAGGTGTCGTCGCATAGACCTGGAGTGCAGACTCTTCAGGGGCATATGTGGATGCGGGTAGCTCCTTTTACGATATTCTGAAGAGTAATTATTATTACTTCCAATTCTCGAGGGGAAACGACATTAAAAATAAATAACAAAAAGCTAAAGATAATAATGTAACTCACGATTGAAATCGCGATCGCCGCCATATCGTGGAGGTGGCCCACGATCACGATCTCGATCAGATCCAGCCGACTCCGAGGGCGATCCAAGCCGGGCTACGTCGAATTTTTCTCCGGCGTCCATCGCAAAGACCTTCTCCATCTCTTCATCAAGCTCCGGTCCCGTTTCCGCGGCATGCCCGTCAATCTGATACAAATAATGATGTACATTAACACTTGTTGCTATTGCATTAAAGAGAGTCTTCAGTATTGACCAAGACTAGGTAGTAACTAATTAAAACGTTAAAAATTAAATAATAAAGTTAAAAAGTTAATAATTTTAATTTAGTTAATATTAAATAAGTAAATTTTCAATTTTAACTTCTTTTAAATTTTAATTTTAAATAAACTTTTTTACTTTAAACTTTTAAACTTTAATTTTAAATAAGTAAATTTTCAACTAGTAGTTATTTTTAAAACATACATAAACTTTAACTTATTAACTTTCTGTCTTTAGTTAAAAATCTATCTACGTAAAAAAAATTATTTAAAAAAAATACAATAAATTCCATAAACAATAAGAAACTTAAGCCAAATAAGGCCCATTTTTAAATTTACTATTTAAAAATGCACTTTACGTCTAGAGTATATGCTTGAAAGATGTATCATAGAAAGTAGTTAAAGAGGCTAGAGAATCAAAACCGGCAGTAATACGTCTATTTAGTGTAGCAAAAACTTGTCACAAGTAAGTATGTGTCGTTTTTATCAAAATTCACTGCAAAGTATACATTATTTTAGTTTATTAACCCTTAAACATAAGTGGGTCAGAGAGACCCCCTATGAAGTTTCGAACACTTGCTATGTGAAGACGGAATGAGATTGGAGGTTTGGACCAGTTCGAACCAGGGGGCAAAAAAAAGTTTGAAATCTCCTAGCTCTTTCGATTGATATGGTTGATCAACTTTAGAATTCGAACGGCACTGCAGCAAAGTTTTGTTGGGGTCTGTGAGACTACCATTGTGTGTGAGCAAAACTTTTTTGTGAGTAATCTGTATAAAAAAACCGGATAAAACACATTCAAACAGATTCGTTCGCGTGTTACTCGCGTATACTCTGTCTAAAGTTAAAATACTATATAGTGCTATGGAAAAGGGGGTTTCTACACAGGGTCCGAAATATATCATGAAACACATCAATTTTCAATTTTAGACACCTTGAGTTAAAATATATCATATTTGCCTTGTTACATAAGTATATTTTTTAACAGGAATGACAATGACAATCATCTTTTTTTGAAAGTATGACACTTTAGTTTTAAAACGCCGTATTTTAAAGTCCTTAAAAGTTTTTTGTTGCAAAGATGATTTTTTTTTTTTAAGTGGATTTTTAGACACCCAAAAATACCTCATATTCTCTCTTTTTGTTATATAATTATACTTTTTAAAAAGAATGACAATGCCATAATTTTTTTTTGAAAGTATGACTCTTTAGCTTTAGAACGCCGTATTCTAAAGTCCTTAAAAGTCTTTTGTTGCAAAGATATGATTTTTAAAGGAAAAGTGGATTTTTGAACAATTTTTTATTTTTGCTTCATGGTTTTTTCTTTACAACTTCGCAATAAAACATTTTTCGGCAATGATTGTGCAGTCACATTTCTGAGAGTACTTTCATTTTAAAAAAGTTGTTGAAAAATATTGATTGTAATCAAAGTTATAGCTTCTCAGAGTTGAAAAAGTCTCCATGACACGAAAATGTGTTTATGTATTTTACGGGATCGGTTTGTTTAGATTTTGTTATCTCTCTGACCCACTTGTGTTTAAAGGTTAAATATACATTATCTTATAAAGTATTATAGCATATTATATTATTGTACTTTTGAAAATTATAGAAAATAACATATATATAACTTTTTGAAATAAGTATATTTTTTAGAAACAACTTACTCATTTAATAAAATCATTTATATAGCCATTGTTAAGATTATTGTTATTTGTTTGTTACGCTTACATTAGAGGATAACAATTGAAATGCTGCTAACTTTTGAGAAACTAAGACTGCACCCAAATAGCTAGAAATTTTCGAAAATTAAAAGATTAATTAAAGATTAAATTAAAGATGTGATTAAGTAGAGTAAATAAGATATTTCGATTTTAATTAATGATTATTTTAAAACTCAAGATAATGTTTAGTTCTTTTGTTATTTTCAATTTATTCTTGATTCGGGCTTTATTATATTCATAAACATACATATAATAAAACTCAATGTTAAACATTTTTTTGTTTATTTATAAATATTTTGTATGAAAAATATTATGGTTGTACAATAAATAGTTAAAAAGTTAAAAGTTAAATAAAAAACTAATAACTATTAACTTAACTAACAAGGAAGCATTCCCAAGTGTGAATTTCTGATTTTAATGAAATTTTGTATTCATATAGGTTACATGAATAGATGAATTTAGAAAATATCAGTTGCTGCCCAAAAGCGGTTTTAAGGGGTTTTTTAAAAACACCCTTATGTGTAAAGTAATTTTCAGCTTTTTTTATTATGTCTCAAAAACTGTTCAAGATATAAAAAAATACAAAAGTTTTATACAAAAGTTTTACCATAAAATTACTTCTATTCATTCCAGTCAATCATATTTTTTAAAATTAATTATTAAAAAAAATTTTTTTTTAAATTATTAAAAAAAAATATTATTAACGAGAATAAATAGAGGTACTTTTATTGCAAAACTTTTGTATAAAACATTTTTTAATATATTGAATAGTTTTTGAGATATAACAAAAAAAGTTGAAAATTGCTTTCTTCAAGAGGGGTGTGTTTACCCCTTAAAATTGTTTTTGGGCAGCAACTGATATTTTCTAAATTCATCTATTTATGTAATAATGAAATTTACACTTGGAAATGTTTCCCTGAAAGTTAAATTTAAATGATTTAATTTTTAACTTTAGCTAGGTAGTTTTGAAACACGAACTTTAATTAATTAACTTTTTTCCCAAGTTAAAAATTTATCTATGTAAAAAAATATGAAAAAAAATATCCCACATAAGATTTCTGTTATATTATATTATTAACCCTCAACTGACACACTGGGTGTCGTACACCCGGGCATTTTTACAAAAATGCTTAGCATTCATAAATCGTTCGCTTCTTCTCTTTCGAATATTTCGAATATATTCAACTTTTCAATTTTTGCACCTATTTAGTCTTCTTCTTGACCTTCTGGCGTATCGATTAAAAAAAAATGTTCAAATTCTATGCGTTAGATACTGACAAGGAACCGATCCGAGGTGTCCACCTCCGATCTTGACGAGCTTTTAATATGTT
>QKQZ01004214.1:0-22017 GCA_003595255.1 Solenopsis fugax | reverse complement strand
TCTGACAAAATAAAGTCTACAATATTATATTGATTTTTTCCGAGAGATTTTTCTCAGTGCAGTTTAATCTGATCCTTCTTTACAGCTATCACTCCGCTCGAATGAATATTATCGGATTAATTGAGTGGATCTAATGAATACGAAACATAATACTCAATAGTTAGAACGGGTAACGCATAGAAACTTCTGCGGCCTCTCTACGCGTGATTCGATAGATCTGTTTAACGCGAGTCGACAAAAATAATGATTAAATCGTCAAGAATAATGTTTGAGCAATCCTTTTAATGTACTTTTCCATCCTTTTAATGATATTTCCCCTTCGCTTGAACTTTCATCCTTCGAGTTTGGAAAGAAGTGCCATTTGCTGCTTTGGAAAGAGAGAACGAAAAGGAAAAGAAGTATGAAAGCGTAGAAGAGAAAATACTTGAAAGAACAAATCTAATATTGCTACCATAATCGTAAAAAGAAATTCGTCTGGTGAACCACATCCGCAATGCAGTGATTCCCGTGCGAGATAAAACACAGATTAATTATCCACGACTAATTTTACGCCAACACTAATTCACTGACAAACGCACTTGGCTATCGAAAAAAGAATTTTTTGCTTGAAATAAAATTGTAGCAGCGCAAATTGTCATTAATTATATTCGTTTTATCAATTTTCTATACGCAACATAAATTATTTTGTAAAATCAATACAGCCTCAGGATAATTGAAACTCTGATCATTCTCTTCTCTCATTTAAAATGTGAATGCTGAATAGAAAAAAAGAACAAATTATTTAAGAAAGAACATTTGTTCATCGTTCAATGAGGGTTATCTGGATTATATCACATGTACTATCCGTGTTAATTTCTTTTTGTCGTGTGTAGAGGAGACAGGGGTTAGTTGACCGACTTTTCAGTTTTGAATTTTTATAGACAAAACTGAAAGATTTATCGAAAAAGTAAATTCTGTATCAGTTACTATAGATACATTAGTTTAGACTATCCATAATATTTTAATAAGTACAAATTAATAACTGACAAAATTATATAAATATAATATAAAATTATTAGTAATGGTACATTTATCTTGTTGTACTTAGACGTCTAGCAAGGCCAAGTTTTTGTACTTAAAAAATTTGCAATGGTCGAACTTTTGTAATGCTCCAATTTTTGCAATTCAATGACAGAATATAAAATTATTAATAATGGTACATTTATCTTGTTGTACTTAGACGTCTAGCAAGGCCAAGTTTTTATACTTAAAAAATTTGTAAAAATAATATAATTTTAAATGTTTTTCAAATATTTTCCTCATATGTGAAATAAGTAGCTCCAGAGTCAGGGTGTGTATTGTTGTGAATTAATAATATCTATCAAGATATATTGCTAATATATTTTAATATTGCTTTTATTTATTTTAATATTTATCGAAAATTGAAATAAAACTTATTTATATTCGATTAATTTTTAATTATAACACAAATTTTTTAAAACCGTTTAATTTTATAATTACTTTTCGATAACGGTTAAAATTACTTTAATTAGAGATTAATTAAGATTAAATTTCCCTACTATTTCGACTATTTCGAAATACTTTCATATTTTATATTGTAGACTAGCATATCGTCGATCTATTGGGCAAACTTATCCAGTTATCGAATAACCCATACATCGACTTAGGAAATATACCTGGAGTTACTCTAACAATCTGACGATGTTATGTCCGTCGATCCAGAAGAGCCAGATGTCTAATTGGACATGCTTTTATATCTAGCAGAAACTGCCACACGGCAACGACAATTAAGTGCACGTTTAATACCCGCATGTACAACATTTTGTCTAAATACAGGTGACATACACGAGAGTTAAATCACGGTAAATATCTCTCTCGTCAACAGGAATTTTAATCAACATTCACTAATTTAATCTCTCGCGATAGTTCTATAAAATAAAAACAACGTCGTGATGTTTATTTTTCTACTTTTAAGCAAAAGTTACGTTTTTTTGGTATACATATAAAATTTACATATATATAAAATATATACATATATATACATGCATACACACAATATTATAATTCATTCGCTATTTTATAACACAAACAATAAAACTGCCTAAAACATTTTTAATTACGGAATCATACAGAAACTAAAAAATTTTAATTGTCGTTCTAATATCAAAGCACAGCATTTAATTTAGAAATTAGAGTTTAAAGTGGTGATTAAAGCCTCAGAAACCACATAACGAAATGTTGCTCTTTAATTAATTCAGGACTCGGCACGAATTGCACATTTCGACCGATTTTCAGCTTGACATTTTTACCTCACTACTCCGCGCGCATTCCAAATGCCAATTGACATCTCGGACAGCGCGCGAGTTGGTGAATTAAGGGGAATAATGCTAGCTGAAAATTTCAACACGATTTTAATAAGACTCTAGGTAAAATTTGAAACGCGCGTTGTAGATTGAAAGAAATTAAATGCATGATATTATATACGCGCGTTTAAAATTATGCTTTATTAAAGTCATGTCGCTATTAATTGAAGAGCATGATTTCGTTATATGATTCCTTCAAGGGATTCTTATCGTCACCTAAAACTTTTAATTTTTAATATTTTATGATACAAATAAGTAAAGAAATGTCTACTGCAGTCGAGGCTGGATGCCTATTTATATGACGGTATTTTATATGTAAATCTTAAATATATTTTTAGTTTTATAAACTGCACGTCAAACACAATTGACCCTTTCGCAATAAATTATTTATCATGTTCTAAGGTGTTGTGCCATTATTATTAAAAGTAGTATCGTTATTAAATTAAAGATCAATTTAATTTGTGATATTATTTTTAGTTTCAAATTAAAATAGAGATAGGCCCAGACGGTCGTAGCAAGGTCTTGGTGCTGAAATAATATTTCATATGTTTCAATTTATATCAAACTGCGCACCGTAATTTTCGGTTTCAAACACAGCTCCCGAAAATGAAACATAATTAAAATTGGAAATTAAATTCAATAATACCGATACTAACTTGCACCTCTAAAATTCCCCTGCCCCGAAGAAAGTGAAAAATTTGTTGCGAAAAATATTACCTCGACCAGAGTTTCTAGCTTCAGTTTATGACTGCGTTTCAAGAACGATTGTGTTCGGCGCGCAGTATATAAAATTGAAAATAAAGCTAAAAATGTATAAATTTAAGCTTTATATTATATATAAAATATTGTTAGGCACCAAGATCCAACCTCGCAATAGGTACTTCTTTATTTATTTGTGTATTTTATTTAAGCGGTCTAGCTTAAATTGTCATTGCTGAATGACTGACGTGTGTCTTGATATTAGAATGACGATAATGGTTAAATGGAAATAGCGGCCTTCCACGTAGGTTTCACCGAAAATAAGCCGAGTTTATTCTCAGCCACAATTCCGAAAGGACATTCCGGAGTGAATACAACTGAAAATAATTTGCTGTACATTCGTGGGTAATAGATCAATGATACTAACGAACGCCCGTGGCAAACTCCAAGCGAGCTATTTCGACGGTTGCCAAAAAGATACAGAAGAAAAGGGCAGGGACGCGTGCAGAGAGAGAGAGAGAGAGAGAGAGAGAATAAAGGGTTGAACCGAATAGAACGTTCAATTATTCCACGTCGAATCTGTTCGCTGTTTTTGTGCACGGAAACTGTCGTTGCGCCGCAACGTCCGTACGTCGGTGGACATGCAGTCGCGTGAAAATCTACGATAAAAGGGTGGTGCGCATTGAAAGCAGTTTTGTCCGTATGTTACACGCGGCCGCTCGACTTCTCCTCGTACGCAATTTGTTTCGGGAGTCGTTGTCGTCAAATATCGTTGCTGCTACCGGCAAAATTCATCGTTTTCAAATACCGCTTCCATGAAAAATAACTGCGTGCCATGTACATACATACGACTTCTGCTTCTATGAGAAGTTTATTTGCAAAAGAGATTTATTTATGAAATATTGTTCCATCTTCTAAAATTAAACATCTTGATAACTTTTCTTGAATTTTCATTAAAAATTATTTGAATCATTAATTAGCATCGCATTGTCCTTTCCGATTCATCAATAAACTAATTTTTGATTAAAATTAAATAATGCAATGTACAAAATTTTTATTTTGATTTTTAAGAATTCACTTATTAAGTATTGATCCATCTTCTAAAATTAAACATCTTGATAATCAACTTTTCTTGAATTTTTGTCAAAGTAAAAATTATTCATTAATTACCATTGTATTATTCTTTTATCCGAGTCACCAATAAATTAATTTTTGATTGAAATTAAATCATATGTTACAATTTTTTTTATTTTTAGGAATTTATTAAGGACTGTTCCATCTTGTAAAATCAAACATCTTGATAATTAACTTTTCTTGAATTTTTGTCAAAGTAAAAATTATTGATTAATTACCATCGTATTATCCTTTTGTCCGAGTCACCAATAAACTAATTTTTGATTGAAATTAAATCATATGTTACAATTTTTTTTCTTTTTTTTTTAGTAATTTATTAAGTACTGTTCCATCTTGTAAAATCAAACATCTTGATAATTGACTTTTCTTGAATTTTTGTTAAGGTAAAAGTTATTTATTAACTGGCATCGTGTTATGCTTTTGTCCGTTTCATCAATAATCCAATTTTTGATTAAAATCGAATAATACAATGTACAAGAATTCTGTTTTTATTTTGATTTCTAAGAAAATTAATCGAAAAACTATATTGTAATTCTGCGTATAGAAACTTTATTCCATAAATCATTACGTGTAGCTTTTCTTGTCATGGAATGAATAATCTTCCTATCTGATCATCTATTCTTTCGTACGTCGCATGCATTTTTAATGAATGTAAATGAATTCAGATGATCGCGTAGCGTCAGTCTCGTTCGCTAGTAATCACGGTGACGGATATAATACGTCAAAGGCGAACGACGTCGGCTTTTACGATTTTTACGACACCCACCGGTTTCCCCGGTGTCGTCTCGCGCGAGAGCGATGAAAAAAAGACAGCGTGCGATATTAAATTTGCATCGCGCGCCCACACGTGCGAGGAAACGACGAGGCGGGGCGACCGAAGGTTAATTGGATCTTCTCCGCTCGGGCTGAGCGAAATGTCGGACGGGCACACATTCCTAAGGGGGGTATTGGCTGATGCATACATCCCCCGCGCATTTTCCCACCCCGTAATATATGCGATAACTCACCCGACCGCTTCTTTGTAGACGACGCTGAAGAGCACTATTCCCACGCCGGTGCCGGCCTGCACCACCATCTCGACGAACTCCCGCCGTTTTCTGAAGTAATTGCCCAATACCAGACTGGCGGTTTCCCTCACGAGGCCAGCCCCCGTACCCAGCACCAGACCGTAGCTGTTGCATTTTGTAAAGGTAAATCGTATGACTTTGCGCTCCCGGATGCCGCGCGAAAGGATAAGCCGTGGCGATATTTTAACGGAAAGCGGAGCTACACAAACGACTCGCTGACGTTTCAAAGAAACTTGGACAGCCGGGATATATTGAGCCACAAATACCTCATTTTTCATCATTTTGTAATGCCATCGCTGGCTGAAAAGTACGCGGGACGCGTTTATATTTACGCGTTTTCAGCTTTTAAAGTTATGCAAAAGCAAAATTAACCGAGCGATTATTAGCACATAGCTGCTGCGCATTACTGCACGCACAGATTGCGTTTCAGAATTCATATTAATATCAACTAAAACTTCGTATCGCAACGCGGTTGTTTTTTTTTCTCTTTGTTTATGTTGCAAAGTATTGCTTTTAAATTTGACGATCCGCAATTGAAAAGTGATTTAAAGCATAATAAACGCCCGTAAAAACAATTACTTATTTTCCCCCGTAAAAGCAGCAGCTTCAATAATTCACTCAACGTGCTATTAATATCTCATCCCTCGCATGAAAGTTAACAAAAAAAAACCCCTCATCTACCGTTCGCTTATTTTTAATGCATCATCCACGGCGATAATTCTTTCGCGGTCAAACGTCACTCGCACAGGAGTCGCTTTAAAAAAAAAAAAAAAAAAGAGAGAGAGAATGTATATCGGGCCGCGTCTACCCCCATCGATTATATTTTTACGCACAGCGTCCGCGGCTTCCCGGTCGCATGAAACGTCGCACGAGCAATCGATAAGCTGTGGCATTTGCGCCGTTACGCACCTAAGGAGCACTTGATGCATCTGGACGGCGAACGAGGTGAAGAGCGACGCCAGAGCCAGCACGAGGCCACCGATCACCGCCGTAAGCCTGGTATTGCCGCGGCGACACGCGCCAACGACCAGCGGCGCTGAGCCACGGGAGATCGCGGCGCTCAACGCCCCCGCCCACACTGAAACATTAACCCGATGGTCACTTTGGTGGGCTGTAGGAAGGCGATTGCGGAGTATCAGCGGGACGAGATGGGCTCTAAGCATCGCGCACGGTTCCCAATTATATCGCAACGCTTTTATTATTTCACCTGACTTCTCGCCCTCCTCCACCACCCCCTTTGCTGCCATGCTCCGACGCCGGCAACGAACGGAGCTCGTTTGCCGATTGATTTTTAGCGTTTGTGAGCGCTAACGAGGTAACGCTACCTCTCCTTGCCCATATAGACAGCACTCGCGTCTGGGCGAACACCGGTGAAAATAATTTTTCACGTGTTTTTCGTACTCTGCCAATACAACCCCTCTCGCGGGGAGGGAACCGCGCTTCGCGCTTGGATCGGGGCTTGGATGCTGGGAAAATTGCCGAAGACACGAATTCTCGCGAACATTGTTTCAACTCTTTTTTTTTTTTTCATCGCGTGGCAGCGCGAAGTTTTTGCAGGAAAATTCGTTTGCCTGCGCAATTTTTTTTTTCGCGACAATTAAAATTGCGGGCTGAATTTTTCTTGCGAGCGACAGGGGTAGCTTCTTCTTGAAAAAAATTATTCCGAGATGTGTCTCTTGACGCTGATATAATCATACCGCTATTTGATTCATTCTGTATAGTTTTTCAAATTCAAGCATTTGTTAACTCGCCTGATTATCGCGCAGCGATGCAACATACATGTTAAATAATCAAAGTTAAACCAATTTCTAAAAATAACATTTTATTTTTAACTTCTCTGTGTGTTGAAATTTATTATTTTAACACAAAATATGTAATATATACAAATTGAGAGAACGCCTTGTACGGTCAAGATGGATCTTAGTGCTTTTTATAAATTGTACTTGTGTGATTTTTATATACCTTTTTTCAAATTCAACCGACTACGCGCCGAATTAATTTTTTAATACAAAATATGTAGTTAAAAGAACAATCTCATCTAATCAACTCGTTTCTGTGGTTAAACTGCTTAATTTCAAAGTAAGTGATGTCCGTATTAAGTACGCACCTACACAGAAAAAAAATTAGTATCAAATCAACAATTCATTGTTTCATATACAAGTAAGAATATAAAATCTTCTTGGAAGTAATCTCAAAAAGACGTAATTTGCTAGCATAAAGAAATTTTGTTTCTTCATGTAAGCAAATTATTTCTGATCAAGATTATCAAATTCTTCCAAGAAAATTTTATATTCTTGCTTATATATGAAACAATGAATTGTTGATTTAATACTAATTTTTTTCTGTATAGTAAATAATAAATTAAATTTGAGTCAAATTTAACATTTTTACAGTTAACTCGTTTAACTTTAAAATTACAGAAATATTCGACTCATGATGTATACAATTTAACGATAATGCCTTTCTACGATCAAAGATAGATCATAGACCGGTATTCATAGTCCGTTCTTATATTTAAGATCGTCTTAAATACCATCTTAAGATGCCATCAACCAATCAGAGAGCCGTATCAGCATCTTAAGACATTACTTAAGGTGAAGTGCTTAATTTATTTGTGTGATTTTATATACCCATTCAAATTCACGAAACTGCGCGCCGAATTGTTTTTTTAGACATAACACAGGTCTAATGAATAAGAATAAGTAATATCACGTTTTATTAAATTGAATTCAATTTAATAACGATTGATGCTAGCATGCATCTAAATATTAACCCTTTCCCCCCTTTGTTTAACTTAATTTTTTCAGTTTAAATTGACGACATATTAAATAGGAGCAAAGGCGAGAAAAACATCTCTCCCCTCCGCCTGTTTTCTGGATTACCGTATTTTCGACAAAGTCGGATTTATCGCACGACTCTTCGTAACTACTGCCAGCGGCGTCGAATTTCGCAATTACGATAAAATCTTCGTAACGTGAACTACACTAGTTTTCGACGACGCTTAAATCGTTAATTACCGTTTACGACAATGTGATAATACCGCTCTCTCGAATGTTTCAAAAGGACAAACGACTCTTCCGCTAAAAGAATTCATAAATTTACAATTAAACGGAATAGGAATAGCGTAGTAACGCATTTGTGAGGGAGAAGACGAGCAGCGAGACGAGGAGACATGGAGAAGAGGAGGCAATTCGCGGATTCTCGGATCGTAATCCGCGCGGATGCGCGCGAAGATTTATGCAAAACTTCACGCCCTGTCGTGGCTGCGCGGATAAAAATTCTGATATTTGTGGACGGCGGCGCGAGATACACGTCCCGAGCTCCATACGCGTAGACACACGTCGCGGCACGAAATACGAAAATCGTCGACCGATTTTATGCGGCATCAAAGGCGCATCGAGACGCGCTATAGCTGTATTTCTCTCTAATGCTAAAATTGGACGGGTCTACGTCAATCGTATCGACGTGCATCTCCTGTAATCTCGTAAAAGCATCGCTACCCTTTTACTTGGCGAAGTGGCGGGGAACGCCTCTTTCTTTTTATAAATACACCGTGCCAACTCCTCGCGAACGCCCAGCCCGGGCCGGCTCGCAAATGTCTCGCTTAATCGTATCTCGATTTTAAACTCTCGGCAGATATGAATAATCGAACTGAATCGCATTTATATGATGTGGATGTTAAGCTACTGTCGCTTTATTGGCTTGCTCAATTCTGTCGATTTATCTACGTGTGTCTGTCTAGTTGTCCATTTGTCCATTTGCCTGCCTATCTAAAACTTCGAGTGTTCGACAAATATTTGGAGACAGTTATGGACAATTCCAATAAAGTTTTAGAAAAATACATATATAAGAGTGTAATCAAACGTAGAATAAATAGAAATTTGTATTAAAATTACACACTGAATTTTTCTGAATATATATACTGAAGAAATTACAACGTTTACCACAACTGTAATTTTTTTAACAATTAACGCAATTTTAAACTGCACTTACTATACTAGTTATTATATTTTTAAATTTATTTATTTTTTAACAATTATAAATAAATTACATTAATAATATTTAAATAATAAATTTAATATTTAAATAGTATTTAAATAATAATAAATTAATACAATAATGCATATTTTATTTTATTTGAAAAGCTGCTTCTGAGTCTGGCGGAATCTGTTTACCCGAATGAGGATTGATTTGGCTATTTAAATTACAGTATAAAGTAACTAATTAATTAAACATAAAATTGAAATGTTAGTGAGAAAAAGCGCAAAATAATTAATTGAGAAACGAGATCCTGTCAGTTACACCTTTCGGTATCAGACTTCGGTGGTGGTTTCCGATGTTCTTAATCTAATTGAGCGTTAAATTAAATTCCCGCTTATTTAATAATTAATTAAATAATTTTAAATTAATGTAATAATTTTAAATTATCATTAATAAATATTTTAAATTATTCGTACGTAAAATTCCGAATATTAGTTCATTAATCTACTTCAAAAACGTAAAACTTTTTTTCAAAGACTTTTCGTAGTTGCGAATGGAGCAAGTTCTTTGCAATTAGGTATGTTCTTCTCCGTGAAATTCTATATACTTGCAAATGAGTGGCCGACTTTGCTAAGGAGGCGTAAACATATCCTCGTTGGATACAATAAAAAAGAATCGAGAGCCTCGGGATATGCTCAGGCGTGATATTATATCCGAAAGAGAGAGGAAAGCACACATTTCGTCACTCACTACGTACGAAAAAAAAATCACGTTAGGAAAATTACTACTTGTCACACGTGAAACGAGTGCATATGTAATTATACGAACGACGTAAACACATAATGTGTTGCACTCTGTTGACGTTTCGCACAATTCTCTTTCCGACCTCTCGCGTGTACATTTTCGCATAAATTTGAGAATATTAAGGGTTCGCATACTACGTGTTAAATAATGATGCAGAAAAAAAGAAAAAAAAAATATTTATATACATACAGGGTGTCACACAATTTCAAATATTCCAAATTTTCCTTCATTCCCCTTAAAGATAAACGAATTATAACGATACACTTTTTATTTTTGTTATGATTCATATCGTAATTTATTTAACCTTTATAAAAAAATACGCTCAATTAGGCAATTCGAAATGACACTCGAATTGAGTGTTAACCCTCAAGTTGGAGGTTTATTTGGGAGTTAACGTTCAATTTGAGTATCATTTCGAATTGCCAACGCCTAGTTCGGTGTATTTTTTTGTAAGAGAATAGCGCGTTTGTCAGCTTATCGATCTGTTTATCGTACATTTTTGCATTAAATAAAAAAAAATTCTAATAGAAAAGCATCAGAATTCTTCTTATGTACATCCAGCACCGCGCGTAATTTATGCATTCTGTTGTTTAATCTTCGAGCTGAGCACGTAATCCCAGAGTTAAAGGTAAAATCGTTGGATCGATAGAGAAACGGAGCGATCCTGAAATGAATATGCATTGTCCGGCTTCGTTTCACGACTTAAAAAGGCTCTCGAAGAAACCTGGATATTGGTGCGCCAAGGCTTCAACAGGTAGCGACTTCGACTCGGCGTTCTTATGCGAATAATTTACGAGTCTGGACGCTTTTAACGCTATTTGCACAAGTGCGACCAAGTGGAGCGATGAACCCTCGTTTAGAATTTCACGGATTGGATTTTGCAAAGCCCTTTTGTACCCAGATTGGATTTACCCGCAAAATGCCTGCCCTTTTATGTCTCATATGCTATTATTTCCGAGACAAAGAACGCGAGTAAAACGGGGCAAGAGTTCACCAGTGCGGACAGTTGTACAAATTGTATCTAAAGATTATCTACACTATAAAAAGGGTTTAGCAATAGCTATCAAATGTTGACTGAGATAATGCCAATTAAATATTTGGTTAACATAGTAAAAAATAGTTTTATTTGTCTAAATATTTAGTAAGTGGTATAGGGTAACTTTGGTATTTACTCTGCGCGAGAATTATGCCACAGAAATTAGAAAAAATAGGAGTGAAGATAATTTTCTTGCAACTATTCTGTTATATGCTTTGCTATGTTATATTAGTATTGTGTTGTGATGTGTTTTTTATTGTTAATATTAACTAAACCATCACGAGTTAAATCAATTTGTCAATTTTGAGAGTGTAGCGCAGCGATGTATTACAACTTACGAAGAACGATTACTCTTTTTGTAGAGAATGTAAAAGGTTCAGTAATCATTTCGCGATATATAAAGTGTAGAAGGATAGAGTACAGCAAAATACAAGTGCTTAACTTTTATATTCTTTATTCAGCTTGCTTGTCCCAATCATGAATAGCATATATCTCTACTCCTTTTAATATACGACAACAAAGGTATCTAAAAGCTTTTTCAAATAAAAAAAAAATATTTTATTTTAAAAAAATTTCATAATAGTAGATAGTAAAAATTTTTTATTGATATAATTTATTTATCTTAAATAAATAATGCTTGAATTAAGTTTCCAGGTGTGGTATGTATGCCAGAATTACTCTAAGCACATTTAGTAATATTTATAAAATATTTAGAAAAGTAAAATTATTTTAAATTATATTAACCAAGTATTTAATTGACATTATTTCGCTCAACATTGGTAGTTATTACCAAACTCTTTTTTCAGTACTGCAGAAATGATTCGGAAATAAATAGAAATACGTTAACTTGAAATTTTTCAAACATAAGCTCATTCCGGTACCCATCATATTTCAACTCATCTTTGTCTGTTTTTACAAAACGAGGGCCGTCTTTCGCAAACGTTTCTATTATAAACCTGAAAGGTAATATACGGAGAGTTTATATGTCTTTTATTGCGTCACGATGATGTACGAGAACACGTCATCGAATGGGGCAGGATAATTTTTCAAAGTAGTGCACGAAACTCGCCGATGACACTACGCTTTAAATACGCTCTTGACAGATAAAAGAGCCTTTTCACGGCGGTCTTAACGTACAGCGGCGACAAGAAACTCGGATGGACGATAGCGTACAGCCTTTGTTCATGCTTGTCCCGATGCTCGTCTGTCATTATGTATTTCTCTTGTAATGCTCAATGACGTTTCTCCTTGCGAGAGCGCGCCCCGGCTGCATCCTCTCCGTCGCTTTCATCTCCGAAGAATATTTCAGCAATAACGACCGCCGAGCATAAGCTCCGCGATGTATTTTGACATCGATAAAAGGCTGGTCTAACGTTTCTCTGCTACAACCATTTCAAAGGAATTGCGGCGAATTAGCATTTTCCGCAACCGCTTCCGCCGTCCCGCCGTCAACGATTGTTGCCTTCTCGGTGGGCAATTACCGTTATCTCTATGACTAATTGTCGACAATTCGAGGCAAGAAAAATGTTTGAGGAGTTTCGTACGACTTCGTACATAAGCCATAAAAAAAAAACCGCAAGCACTTTCCTTTTCGGACAAAAGCGATGGAAGATGAATCGATTTCCGCGAATTAAAAAGTTCAGGAGCTCGCTTGTGATTTGTTAAAGATTTAAAAAAAGGCAAAGCTTAAAGAAGAGCTCTCGCAAATAAATCGTAACCAGTCTTGTCTTTCGCTTAGTTTCGAAAAGGTTTTTGCCACGATTTTACTTCGGTGCTAAATCGGTGCAGTGAAATATTTAATATTGGGAGCCAGCCAGTCACGAAAGAAAGCGGCGAGTAATTAAATGTTCAAGAAGGGAATCGTCTCGAATTCTTACCAAAATCTTCTTGCCAATTAATATTTACTTTAAATAGATATAATTATATATATATTTTTTATAACTATCTTATAAATTAACAAAAATTGCTGGAACTAGAAACTTCGCTACAAGTCGTGTTAAATTTACATTTCTTGATAATAAAGTAAATCACCAATATTTCTTAAATAGCCCTTACTGCGAAAGGTAAACATACTGATCGTCTATATTTCGATTGTCCTTGAAAATCAATTTGAGTACTTTCCACTATATTCGAGAAAGAAAATATTAGTAAAGAAATGTTCAAATAAGAGGTCCCGTGCGATATGCCTCGAAGCATATATTTAATATATATATATATATATATATATATATATGATCAGTATATATGAACAGGTGTTCTCTCGTTCGCCTGATGAAAATTGAAGTTAGTTTTTTCTTAATTAAAATTTGATCCGACTTTTTTTCCATTTTGATTTGTAATCTTCACTGCCTCTATTAATTCTTGAATTAAAATCTTTGTGAGAATAAAATGTAATTTTACAATAATTATTAAAATATTACATTTAATACAAAAATATTAATACATTTTTAATCACGTCACAATACTAGACTTTTGTTCCCATTGTTCGTTTCTTTTTCCTATTTTCTGTTCAGATTTGCATTTTATTTCAAAATGATACGCATAACATAATTATATAAATTTTAATTAAAATCGTTTTGCTTAGGTAGCACTAAGATCCCGTAATTATAAAATAAGCGTTTATAATTAATTCCTACATAACTGGACTATGTATAAGTTCCGCGACGATGTAACGAAGAACGTAAAGCAAATAGATAAAAATAGCTATCTCTTATGAATTATGAATGAATGAGCGTGTTACAATCTGATTTATGGTGAATGAAAGATACGGATATTTTTATCGGAGATAGCGACGTGATAAATTTCACGCCCGCGGCTCTGTAAAATAAAAAGCATGACGCCCGCATCGATCATACTCGCCCCCGCGTACATGTAATGCTACTTAATGCTAGTTCAGTTAATCAAATCGGAAGCGCGAATTTTGAACGTACATGCAGTTGCAGTACACTGCGCGACGTACGATATCTTTACGTTTAAAATGCTCGTGCAGCTGTCGACGCGTAATTAAGAATCATTTGACGTTTACGCATGAAATTTAAAAAAAAAAAAGAATCTACTTTTCCCGTTTAATATTTCACTATATATTCTTCATGAGAATTCTAGTGGACAAAATCGAGTTAAACGAGTGACTGAACTAAATTAATGGTAACGATATTTATCAAGAGACACAATAGTTTCTCTTGATTAGTGTCTCTTGATAAATCGTTCAAATAAACGCGCAGCGCGAAACCGCCCCGTGTATCTTCAATTTCAATTCTTTTGCACAATATTATATTTGGTTTCTTTCATCGCGGTTGTTTACTTATTATGCAAATTAATTTTTCACAAAAATACTACAAAATATACTTGTCGTATCTTTTACATTTTAATGTACTTTTTCAAATTAAACTTCATCTTAAAGAATGCAATAAGTTGCCTAAATTAAAAACGAGTACGCTCTAGCTAGAGCTGTACATGTATGCATGATTGCAAAAGTTACTACAACGCAAACAATAATTAGGGGAGTTCGATCGAGGAAAGTTAACTTCTGGGACTTCACTGGACAAATTAAAAATCGATAGTATTTCCGCGATACTCGGGGAAAGTGGAAATTAAATTTGCCGAAGGAAATGCAAACCCGTAGAATAAAAGTTTGAAAATTTTCGAGACGAAAATATAGAGTACGGTAACAGATGCCGTAAGAGAGAGCAAAAGAGAAGGGGAGTGAGTAGTTACCTAGTTTCCCTCAAGCGATCGATACATATTTTCAATATGTCGGTAATAACAACTTTGTAGCGCCTAAAGCCATATATCTCAAAGCTTTTTGTAAATAACAGTTATAAAGTGGTTTAATAAATATAAAATAGAACATTTATATAACTCATAGTTTATAAATACTTCAATAAATACATTCGCGATAGAACATATGAAGTATATCGGACGTATATTTCCTTAAAAGCGTTTGACACAAATGTATTAATAAAACGAATTAATTTTTTTTTTTAATTTTGATATTATATTTTCAATTACATTATATGTGACTAAAGCTGAATAAATTTTGTTGCGAACGATATTCCGAATGAACAAAAAATTTTCATTTTACTTCTATTGTATTTCATACAAGTTGCTTAGTATAAAAATTCAAGTCTGGTGATTTTAAAACTCAAATACAAAATCGGCAAAAAAAGTTCCATTGGAATATCATAGTGAAACAATTTTTCGAATATTTTTACTTGACTACATGACCTATGCATTAATATCGATGTAGCTTCAGCAAATCATCGTTTGCGAATTTTCGATATAAATAGTGGAGATGCTCGTCATACTCTGGCAGCCCTTTCCTTTGAGGCAACGTTATACGCGCTTCAACATAAAGCCTTATCGCGTCGATTCGGCGTGAACTAAAGATATCGACAACACACGCCCGTCGTTCGTTCGCCTCGTGGCGGTTCGGCGCTAATTACTGGAGGGTATTGTCAATACTTCGGTCGACAGTAAATATTGATGGTCTGAGAGACGCTTTACGACAGGCGTCGCCGGGCCCGAGTCTCTAACTTTGACGAAGAACTGGATAAGTTTCGCGAAACTAGGTCTATCTGGTTGGGGCATATATCCCAGCAGCGGGGCTCTCTCTACGTGCATCAGCACGTGGCGGTGCATCGTCGAGCGCAGTATATCACACGGGAAAGAAATCCCCCGAAGCTTCGGCTGCCTTACGTCTTTCCGGCTTATATAGCAAACCCCATCGTGTACCCTCAATCGGCCGCCGAGTTACAGACACCGGTCGGGAGAAGGATCACCGGGAAGCGACACGTCGCGAGAGCTCTCTCCGTAGTTTAGCCGGACGAATACGTTTTCCTGACGATATCGCATCTGTCACCCCCTTGAGATCACCCGTATCGATCCCGAAGGCTAAGAGAACGCAAACTGCACTAGCGAAAACAAGATTAAATTGAAAACAAGCCGTCGCATACCGTGATATAATATCTGGCGAATAATTGTAGCCATGGGGATGCATAAACATTTATGCTTCTCTAACAAACATTCTTTCTTCCCTTTCTCTTTCGCTCCCTCTATCTTTCTTATCTATATTATTTATAAATTATATATGTGCATAAGATATCTTGAAAAGTTATAAATGTTCTTCTCAGTCATAGTTTGTTTAATTAAGAGATGTAACATGTTAACGCAATTATAATTTCAAGTTCCGGAGCGTCATGAATATTCGCGTATGCAAATTATATGCACATTATATCCCCTATGTCTGGATGTAAGTGACTTGTACGACGTACAAATTAGTACAATCTTTCTCACAATTTTTGGACGATAAGTATTTGACAAAATCATAAGAATAGATTCATTAAATTATCACAGTGCAATGAGAGCTTGAATTATGCATGTTTATTGTAGAACTATAAGACTTGCAATATTGAAACGATAAACAGCGTTATTAGTGGCGTAATAAATAATGTTCCGCTTTTAAATTTACGATAGAATTTCAATATTGTGAAGCTATGGTTAAATTCACGATAATTTACGATTCGTGATAATTTACAACAAGAACGATTTACGACAAGAGACGAATGGCAAATTTAAATAAACAAGCCAGTTGAAGTTTCGAGTGTTGAAAGAAATTTACGAAATTATTATCTGCTTTTTAGAAAACTTGTTTTTCAATATACGTATGTAAATCATAATTAATCTCTATAGTATTTGCACGATAAATATGTCCTGATTATTATAATGCAAAACAAATATTGCGACAAACAAGTTATTTTTCTATTTCAAAAATGAAGAGAAATCGAGTCGTTCGGAAAACTAAGCTGAGATAGCATTCTTTCTGACTGGTCCCTTTGTTACGTGAGGCGATAATGAAACATCTTCTGTCGAAAACCTCCATCTTCATTCGCATTTCCTCTCTCCATTTTCCCCTTCTTCCCCCTCCCGCCCCCCTCTCTCTCTCTCTATAATCCTGTCCTTCCTATTCCTCTTGCTCTCTTACTTACGAAAGTGGCGTTGTTGGTGCAACTCGCTTCCAAACAGGAGATGAGCAATTTTCCACACCTAAACGTGACTTCGTGTATATCGGTAGTTTTGAACAAGCTTGACGTTGTCGTTCAAGAGAGCAAGCACATCGACACAAAGTCCGATATCGTTCCGCGAAATGCATAGATTGTAAACTAGTATGACATAGGGTATTCAGCGGGAATGCCGTACGAAACTTTAAACGATTTCGTACGCACCAAACTAATCTTGTCGATTCCCTATTGTATTATTTTCTTTATTTTACAACAATTGAGAATTTATATCACCGGATATATGACGACTCGTTTCCCTCACAGTAATTAAACATTCAGCTGTAGGTACGCTATCCACGGAAAAGAAGTGTACAAGCTTGCGAAGTTTCTTGCTACGAAAAACATCGCAAAAATTGAGGAACGTTCATCTGCCAACGGCGCGATGGAGGTCCATTCTTTTATGTGCACCTTAATACAGTAGCTACACTTGAAAATAAAACAAGTAATGACGAGAAAGAAGGAAGAATGAAAGAAACGTGTTAGAGAACTCTGAGAGCGCAGATGAGAAGAACGAAAGTGTTATTTTCCTAGTAATGCAACTAGAAAAAAGAAAATAGATCTCTGTAAAGAGCTGCTTTGTAAATAGATCTCTATGTAGTAGGAATCATAATTCTTAGTAAACTTCCCCCTACCCCTCTCTCAGCATTGAATTTCCAATAACTTCAAAGCGGAAACGAGCAACGTTATATCATTATAATGACGTTTTAATGGGAGACAAAACGCATCACTCGATAAACGATTGATTAATGATGGACTTCAATTTAACATCCGCACTTGATTGACAAATTTAACGATCGTTAATGAATGTCGACGAAATCGGAACTGAATTCGAGAAGGCATTTAACGGACGTTATCTACCTGAAAGGAGATTGGTGAAATTAAGACTTTACCGCTCGCAGCATCGCTTTTCCACGCCGGCTTTACGTTAGATACAGTGCGAACTCCGTAATCCCAACTAGTTAATGCAAGAACATGTGCGGATTTCCGGATCGCTGGATTTTAAGTAATCGATTACTCATGTAAAAAATTAAGACTAAACGTTAAAAAAAAGTAATCATAAAACTATAAAGAATAATTGATGATATTGAATATATACACAGAAAGAAATGAGTACCAAATCAACAATTCATTGTTTCATATATAAGCAAGAATATAAAATCTTCTACGAAGATTTTGATAATCTTAAACAGACATAATTTGCTTACATGAAGAAACAAAATTTCTTTATGTTAGCAAATTATGTCTATTTAAGATTATAAAATCTTCCAAGAAGAATTTATATTCTTGCTTATATATGAAACAATGAATTGTTGATTTGATACTAATTTTTTTTCTGTGTAAATAATAATAAAATAACATTAAAGATATTGAATATATAAATAATAATAAATAATAATAAAATAATAAATAAAATAATAAGAACACATATCGATATGTGAAAACACAATTAATTAAAGAAGCTTAACGGTCATAAATTTTAATGTTGATATTTCTTGCGAAGAACGACTTTTCGCAATATTTTTTATAACTATTACTGAAAAAGTGATAAATGTAAAAATGCACCTGACATGTAAACATCTAAAAATAACAGAAGAAATACGAAGAGAAATTAAACACGATTATCACGATTATTACATCTAATGCAAAACTTTCTAAGACAAGGTGCATTTGCGGCAATAATGTTGATAAGAAGACTACTTCCCCTTTAAAAACATAATAGTAATAAGAGAGGAATTTGAAGATTGTATATAAAATCACACAAGTAAATATTAAGCAATAAGATCCAGCTATGACCGTAGAAGGCAATTCATTTCACCATCATCTATTTATAATAGTAATAATAATAATAAAATAATAATCCTTGTACATTTTCCGGACAAGTTCGCGCAGAGACGACAGAATTGTTCGCTAATCTTCGTTATTATTCAACCTCATTACTTCCAGAGAATTATTTCATTAATCCAAGTAATTCTCCGCAAGTCCGTGGCTCTGACATTTCTGTAGTTAGAATTTTTCCGCAGGACGAGAAACCCTTCAGAGTTCGTACCGCATCTGTGCTTCTGTCACGCACGCAGGTGTCGCGCGATAAATCTACCGGATACCTCCTAGATGTATCTTCGATTCTCGTCCTATTTGTCGTTCGAACGGAAACACTTTTGACACGGGGCTCGCTTCTCTCGGAGGCTGTCGCCTCCGGAGTCCGCTGTTTTACGTGGAATCCGAAATAAAAACGAGAGAGAGAGAGAGAGAGCGAGATCGTCTGCCGCGAGCGACGCGTGCCACGGCACGTTAATCGTACTTTGGCGAGAGACTCGTGGGACGCGGCTCGCGGACAGCGGCTCGCTCGTGCGGTCGCTCGATTGAAATATACCACCGAAGGTATCCTGGGACCACAAGTGTCGCGGGAATCACCCCTTCCCTTCCACCGATTCGGTGGTCGAGTCACGGTGCGAGAATCGCGCCGAGGTCGATCGACAAATAATACGGTAGTATCTTGCAAACGTACAAAGATGGATACAGCGCGGTTTATGCACGCTCCCGAAGTTAGCTTCCGTCGTCGTCGTCGTCAGGGCTACGTGCCCGAGTACGCAGCCTAAAGGTACTCTCCAGAACGATCAATACGTTTCTATCGTCATTGTATTCCGGGCGAACATTGCCGAACGCGAGCAAATACGTATTGAGAAATTGTTGATACGGCGGGTATTAGCGGGACGACGTGTGACGGGGAGTTAAAGTATTTTTCATGTCGACGATAAGTGGCGACGGTAGCTAGCGGATGATGTATCGGTCTATTGATCGGCTTAACGGATTTCCCGAGATGATCTGTCGTCCCGTGCGCGAGATCCGGAAATTCCAGGCACACGCAATGAAATTTATTCCCGACTGTTATACTGTGCTTCGCGACTCGCGAGAGATTTTCCGTTCCTCGAGAGGCACGGGAGCGAGAGCGAGAGCGAGAGCGAGACCGGTTCCGGATCTCTGAATACGGTCGAGATCCTGTTCTAACGACCGGAAACTGCTTGCCTTTCGGTGTCAAGATCGGGCGTTAAGTTTGACAAGTTTTGTTTCACGGTTTCATCCACCGACCCGAGAACCGCGTCACGTAGTTCGGCTCGCGCGTATACCGCACGTCTCGGGAATGTAAGCGGTTGACGACTTTGGACGGCAAAGTTTAAATCCTTTCGCCAAAGGCATTTTCTCTTTCAATATTTTCTCTATCTTGAGATACTCCTCCAGCGGAACGTTACACGCGGCTTTAGTCGAACTGCTATTTTCTCGAGAAACGACAAAAATAAGCTTCCCAAGACACCCACTTCTCGAAATTGACTATTCAACGTCTTCTGCCATTCTGTTTTAAGATCGTTTTATTAATAGCGCGAGATAGGGCGTCTAATGAACGTACACAACGTACCTATTTATATCCTTGACACGTGCAGACAGCTCGATAGAGGAAGGAGGGTTAATTTAAGTAGGATCTGACATTACTATTACGTCAATTGTCCCGATTAGTTATTCTTTACGCTGCGCAATGACCTTTATTTGTTATCTTTGTAGCCCGTATAAACGAGCGTATGTTTTATCTGTGTGGTTTTTATCGCATCCTTATAATTTTACACGTAAATGCAGATAAGCTATAAAAAGTTCATTGTAACTTGACGTTAATAAATAGGCGCGCATTCTCCTTTTTTTTAGTGTTCTCTCGTAGTAGCTTAACGTTCGCAAAAGAAAAAGAAAAAAAAAAAAACAATATCATCTTTATTGTCACTTCGGGCCTTGGTAATATTTTTAATAACCAAGCGACTGAAGGATTAACTGCTGCAACACGCTTGCAATTTACGTAGCGTCGTTGTTCCCTATTTATGTGCTTCATACAGTTTGTTCGTGCACGCACGTGTTTCCCTTCAAAAACCAGGAAGAGGAAGCTCATCTCTTCGAGTGCGCGATCGATACGTAAAACTCTTTACTTTAATCACTTTAAGGTCGGGAAAATGTCATGTCAAGAGGAAAGACCTTTCACTTTTATCTTATACTCACAGTATATACGTATAGACCGGGGAGGGGCTCGAGCTCGGCTCCGCGCGATACAGTTTGCCGTTTAACCTTTAATCGAGTAATGTGGAAATTAAGCGGTACTTAACACTCCACTGGTTAGGAAAATAAGTCGCAATAACAAGGTTAACTCCTCGTTTTGCTCGCAAAGCAGACTACAGGCTTGTGGGCTACTTGAGGTCGCACGAGAACTCAATAAACAAGATCCATTTCTTCTACTTTCGACGCGACCATTAGCGATACCTTGATCATCGTGGTACAAAAATGAATATAATTTGTAAGAGAGGGAATCAATAGCATGATAGGGAATAAAAGTAATAGAGAAAAATTGAATTTTACAGGGCTAATGAGAGTAAACGCGCAATAATTGGTGCGCAACAAATTTCTTTTATTCAATAATTATTAATCATATGAACGTTTCGGTCCCGCTTCGGACCATCCTCAGCATAACAATAATTCTCCAGATATTAATGTCCTTAATATGATCGAGGAGTATCTCAAAAATTCCAAGATGTTGCGTTGGCACATGGTTGAATAGACCAGTGACAACCAATGGGATAAAAAGATTCTAATTATTGAATAAAAGGAATTTGTTGCGCACCAATTATCGCGCGTTTACTCTCATTAGCCCTGTAAAATTCAATTTTGACAATTTCGAGAGTCTATTTTTATTATTGGGACCTTGAATAAGTTCTCGCTGTTTTTTCGTGAAAATTAATGCTTTATTAAAAAAAAGTCATAAAAAACAACTCCTAATGATTCTAAAGTTCAGCTAGCGTCTGACATGAGTCTTCATGAAGTAATGCCTCCAATTCTTCGTCTTTAAA
>QKQZ01004208.1:253-53747 GCA_003595255.1 Solenopsis fugax | reverse complement strand
TTTTTTCTGACACCTGCGGTGTAAATCCCCCCGCGGCGTAAATACCGCAGTTACCCTATATGACTACTGCATGGTTAACAGAAAAAATGGCTCTTTGGTTTAAAATAGTTAGTAATAGAAATATCATTTGGGGAATAAGTAAAAATAAATATGAAAAATTTAACGAAGTTATAAATTTTCTAAATAAATTTATAGATTTAATTTCGTTGTTAACTTTTGGTAACAAAAAAGAATGGAAACCATTTCAGAAAGGTTTAATATTAACTACAGCATCAATAATTGAATTATCAATATATTTATTAAATAACAAAGGCTATAAATGTTTTGGCTGGAAGATTTATGTAAGAATTATAATCGTAAAAATTATAATCATGCAAAGAATTATAAAAAAAATTATATAAAAAAAGGGAAAATATTATACTTTATTATATTAAAGAACTTGAAAGTATTCTTTATAATTTCTGAGTTATTAACTTACATGAAAAGTGGCGCGATTTGAGCAACCTTAATTAATGTTTCGTTTGAAGTTAGCTTCTAATCTTGACAGAATCGTCTCGAACGCGGATCGATAGCAAATCCTTTATGTATATATCACAATATAATGTATTCTTTTCTTATTCGACTGTTGCTTATATGGTTATTCCGATGCTCGTGAATCGCCTGGATAAGAGACGAGACGGAGGCAGGAAGAACGATAGTCAAGGAGAAAAAAAAATTGTCGCTCCGAGCTCGAAGCAGAGGAAGCATTTCCATGACGTCGGATAGAGGGGGTGGGCATGGGGGTAAGAGTCGTGGCTAAGTTCCAAAGTGGGGCAGCAAATCAAGTTATCAACCACTCAGGAGGTAAGGGGCCATCAAAGAACCGTTTAATGCGATCGCGCGTAAATCAGGTCCAGACGAGGCTGCCTGCCGTCTCCGTGTTTCGTTGAACAGCGAAATACTCTAAGACCGGAAGTGCCATCATGCCGCTGCATCAGAGGCCATTAATTGCGGTCACTCGGTACGCGCTTGCCCTTGAACACGGGGCGACATTAACGACCGTCCGCAGAACATTCCACTTATTCCCGGCCGCCAATTAACGCCACCAAAATCGTCGAATAAAACCGCATTAATTTCGATTTCTCACAAACAACTTTATATATTTTACAGGATGATAAGTTTTTACGAAGAGCACACACAAAGTTTTCTGATTTTTGAAGGAGAGCTTTAATTCGAAAGGAGGAGACTCCAGAGTGTTATTCATATTTTTTCTTGCATTAATATTAATCTAGGTGAAAATTCATGTAGTTAAGAATTTCTTTACACTTTTACGAACTATATCTTTTTTACTTTACAGGTTGCAAAGTGTTAGAGTAATTGAATTAACATTAATGTAAACAAAATCTTATTAAATGTTATTTTAAGCTATCAAAATTTTTATGACAAAAACTATACTAAACTTGAATTAGCATTTGGATGAATATTTTTACATATAGTAGCACTCCTGAGTTAAAATTATAAAATAATTAAATTTATTATTGAAGATAATCAGCAACAATCTATTTGATCTCTTAGAGGGAATTATATCATTTACTTTATTACAATATAATGAGAAAGAGCTTTAAATGAGATAAACAAATTAAGAGAAATAAACTCGAATCATTGCTTGCTGATAGTGTAAGTAACGTTAATGTCAAAGAATTAAGCACCTGTTGATTGTTTAAACATTCTTTGTTATTAACATATATCATCGGAACTATTTAATCTCTCTTTCAGATTACATTTCTCAATAAAACTCTGCAAAGCGTTTAAAATTAAGGATTTAAATGTAGGTAGTGGTTAAGATAGGTAAAGCCCGGTATTAACCGGAGTTAAACTTTGAACGAAGTTCCTAGAATTCACGGTAGCTACATTTAATCCGCGGCTAAGTCAAAAGTCTTCGAGCATAAGGAATCCTACGTGCAAATTATGGTTTTACGGATAAATTACTCTAACCATTCTGATAAACCATAAATCTAAAGTTTTATAAGCGATGTGTACACGCTTGCATAAAACTTTTTGCGCTAAAAAAATATGCTTGATATCACACACCAAGTTTTTCTCGGATAAAACAAACCTGCTATTCAAGCAATGAAATTGTTAAAGGAGTACACACACACTACAGCTTAAATAAACCTTCGATCATTCGATAGCGGCGGAATAGCACGGGAGAAACCATCTAGAATAATCTTGGTGGAAAAAGCAATTAAACTAAAGTTTGTCCCAACCACGAATCCATCGTGCTGATAGACGCGTTTCACCTTGGTTCGTATCTATCGGGGATCGTTGGCAAACAGAGAGAACGGAATTTGCCCTAGCTGCGGGCTAGTTAGTTTCTTCTCGGAAACCGATCATTCTCTCGTTCCTCATCCAACCCCCTGGCCACCCACCGTTTGGCCATTGTACTTGCTGACCGATCAACGTGACGCGTTGCCTCGCGCTTCGACCTCTATGAATCACTGTGAAAACGGATATCACCTCATGCAGGAGCACGACATATGTCGGTGAACACCATGTGTGCATATGTGTGTGTGCTCGCGGTGAATGAACGTGTTCAACAGCGCGTTGGCTCGTGTTCAACCATGAATCTGGTTCGAATCGTCGGTGGTTGAGATGGTGAACCGCGTCATCGGAATAAGGTGCGTCTCTTGGGAAACACCGAGAATAATGCGGCTATAGAGATAAATAATTTTCACCATTGCAAATGCGACTTGAGAATTATCGCGTCTAACGACGGTCTAACTTGTTAGTGCTATTTCGTCACGTACGTAGATAATCGTTGTAGTTGATAATTATTACACGGAGCATCTTACTAGAAGGATATGGAAGAATTTTGCAACGGTTCATTGTTATCTCGATCATTTTTTAGTTACCAAAAAATGATCCAAATATTAATAAATACACTGAGAAAAAAATTACTAAATTTTAATAAATATTTGTTAATATATTCTAAGGAAAATATTTACTAATTGTAAATAAATATTTATTTAGTAAAAGGACAAGTAATTAAATACTATCGGTTTTCTTTTATTGAGTAAATATTTTCTTGCAAGTACACAAACAAATTATTTATTCAAATTTAGTAAATTTTATTTCAATGTACACAAAAAATATCCAAATATTAGTACATACATTATGTAGTATGTTCTTTTCCATTACAACTTGTGAGTATTTTATGCTTTGCACGCTAAATTTTTTAAATATTAGGTATACAAATAAATAATCTATTTTTTCAAAATTCAATATTTATTGTTGAAACATATTGATATAGTTTAATCATGAAAATAATTTCCATTATTTTTTAAGTTTCCTCCCTTTTCAGACAAATTATAGATTTTGGATCGATAGTTATTATAGTTAACTGGTCTTTTCTTGCAATAAATTCATCAAGTTCTAATTTCTCTTTTTTTTATAAACTTTTTGCCAAACAAGGTGTACTGCATCGAATGAAACAAATGATAATCTATGGCCGATGAGCACACCAGGTGCAGTAAAATATCCCAGCCAGGTTGCAATAGTGTATTTTTGATCAATCTCGCAATATGATGCCGACCATTATGCAGCAATTTGATTGGACGAAAATCTTTTCCTTTCATCGTTGCAGATACACTGTTAAAACTTGGCTGGGATGTTTTACAACATTTGACGCATTCTCTCTTTTTCTCTTTTTCATTATAGCTCCTTCAGATTATCATTTGTTCATTCGATGTAGCATGCTTTGTCTGACAATTTATAAAAATCGAAAAAATAAGAAAATAGCTTAATAAATTTATCATAAGAAAAGACCAATCTTTCTTTCGAGGAATTTATAGGTTTATTCGCTTCGCATGCTCCAACATACTTCTACTCACTCCAACGCGCTTCAATACGTTTGCCTCAAATAACATGAACAAATCTTATAATTTGTACGAAAGATGGAAGAAATGTATTGAAAAATAATGGGAATTATTTTCATAACTGAATTATATTGATGTTTCTGCAATAAATACTGAACTTGATAAAAAATGTGAATTATTTTTTTGCACTTAATATGTATTGAATGGGATTTGATACCTTTCACATACATTAGCGTATGAAATACTAAACAATTATTGTAATGGAGAAAGCAACATAATTTATTTTGATAGAGAAATATGAGAAGGAATGACTTAAAATAACACGACAAGTAAAGTTACAAGTTTCAGTTGAAACGTCAGAAAAGTCATTTTAAGAAAAGAATAGAAAGGAATTGTTTCTTCGCAAAGACATAGTAAATTATTATTTCTTTCATCTTGCTCAATTAACTGAAGTACGCTTTTAAAAGAAGCTTTTTAAAGAAAATAATTTTAAAAACATAAAGCATTCTAATTTCTTGAGGTTTGGTATTTAACTTTAATATTCGTTCTATTTTCTTGTTTTTCTTTCGTATTATATATTGTTCAATATTTTGTACATATACACTGAATTTTTTTAAATATTTGATATATAAGGCTGAGAAAATAAGCAAAAAGAAATATGAGTTATTAATTTACATATTTTTTATCGCGACTTTATTATACAAATGCGTACAAAATACGTACGTACAAATATATACATATGTATACGTAAATATATATTTGTATAAGGTTTCAAGTATAATGTACTATGAGTTATTGATTGACTGAGAATACTAAACTAAGTTGTGTTTAAATTGTGTGAATATTCCATACGTTGTAAATTATGAAATAACAGAGAATGCAATGTTTCTCACGAATCTTGAGGAGTTGCATCATTTTATGAAGGCTTGAATAGTTCTGGTATTAGTTTTGCCTTGCAAACCACAAAAGCATATCCATCTATGATATTTTTCTGTCATTTTTTCGATTCTGTCGTAAAAAAATTCTGGTATTAACGATTTATAACTCCATGTGAATAGACCTACCTACTACACTGCACTTTTCAACCTTGAAAAATGGATATACGTGACAATATCTCATGCAAAAAGAATTTATATTCAATACAAATTTTATTATTTTCTTGTACAAGTCGTCAAAAGTTGTGAAAAGATTGATATAAAATAATAGTTTTTTTTTCACTTTTACAAAACGTGTACCCAAGATAACTTTTTTATTTCGCTTTTATATGTAATACTTAAAAAATATAAATTAATCTCTAATTTTGAATTTAATCTGAAACAAAGCTTTAGATATCGAGGAAAAATTTAATGTATGATCAAATTGTTATTTAAAAAAACTAATCTTAAACAAAAATTGATTCTAAATTAAATAGAGCATGTGTATTGAATCTCAGATATTTAGATATTTTGTTACTAGACGTTTTATTTAGCCAAAATGATTGTTTTACTTCAATTTAATACGGCATTGACGAGGATTGCGTTAGATTAGTCTACACAATCCTGGCATTACTTCTGTCACATAAAATCCGAATATATCAGCACCGAGCGTTCCTTTTTTTTCTCGCCTTTCGCTGCTCACCTCTAAACCCTTTCCCTGACGAAAAATCCTCGTGCATTACCTCACACAGTGGCATGCTGGCAATAAACATCCAGTCCAGACGAGGAAACGTGTGGTATGGGGATGCACCATTTTCCAGGAGTTTCTGGAACAGAGCGGTTAAGCTCGTGCAACTTCCGGCAACCATGCGAGACTCACCCTTATTCGGCGAAGCTCTATGGAAAATTCGATAGCCTCCCAAAGGGAGGCGTCGATCGTTACTACGAGGACCACGTACCCTGGCTACCACTAGGAAAAAAAGGAACGTTCGAAGGGAGCCACTCTCTATTTTTCCTTTTTACGATACCGTATTTTATTTTAAACGTAAAACTATTTATTTGCTTTATTGCATGCCTTCCAGAGAGAATCACTATGGCGGCGATATTCGCCTCAGCGATGCTTTAGTTAAATTTTTTTTTTATAAGCAAAAGTTATTAAATTCTGGGTGAAGCTTTTTTAATTTGTTTATTCAGAATGAGCAATTGAATTTGAAAAGGAGGAATGCTCGTAATATTGGAAGTATTAAACGGGCATTGATTTACTTAAAATAACTTTTTTTTTAATTAGTCCTTGTATTTAATAGTGATTTTTATCTCTTTGTTCGCTTTATATTATCTATTCTTATCATGCATTCCCATATCATTCACGTAAAATTGTACCATTGATATCGTCCAATTACACAAATTGAAGGAAAAATTATGCTCGTCGCAATTGCATGCTTCTTTAACGACGTACGTGAAACCAATGCAATCGCTTTGCGATATTTCCCTGGTTCGACGCTATCCAATTTTCTTGATTTTAATTGCTGTGCGCGTTGCGAGATCGTCCATCAGCATTCCGGAGGTTACCTATTAAGACGCCACGGAAAATTCGATGGCTTCACTGATGAGAGAAAGAGAGAAGTGTCGCTCATTACAAAGGGAAACCCATACAGTCACGACAATCACAGTAAAGTAGCATAATTTAGAGGTGAAGACGAACTCCGACTAGAGGTCTTACATGAACAAAGATGCGCTCACACACAAATTGAAGCACTCGGTGCGGATACGCTATAGCATCTAACTGCGGCAGCGCGAGGCGGATATGTGTGTTGCGGCCGTACCGTCAGGATTTCACCGACGCGGCGCGGCGGGACTGTGAGGCTTCCTCCGTGACAGAAATTGTTCTGTCTTCGCGGAAACGCTCGAGTCAGTCGAGTCACTAGAGCGCGGTCTCTTCGCGATATGAGACTTCGCGCTGCGTTGCGCCGACGGAGCTCGGACCAGATATAATCAAGCGAAATGAAATTCAGCGGGTTACGGCTTATGTCGGCGTAACGATGTCCCAGCCCGACGACGAAGGCGTGTAACGGCGGAACCGCGAGGAACGAGCTACCGAGCATCGTATTGTAAAAGGTTTTTCGCTGGATATCGTCGAATGGTCGCTATCTTATTACCGTTGACGTTCAGAACGCTTAATTGTTTCCATTACTTTCGATAGAGAGAAACGACGAGGTTGACTTAACGTGAGATGAATTTATAACAATAAAGAAGAGTCGGAACATTACAAAATTAAAAAGAAATTTGTGTCTAATTATGCTTGAAAGAAAATATGGTAGGATGAATAAAAGTTAATATAATCTTTCTATTGGCTTTATATTACCTTGTATAATATAGCTCATATTATACAAGGTAATATAAAGCCAATAGAAAGATTATAAGACCAATCACGAGCAAAATAAAGATGTTGCAGTCAAATTAATTTTTTTATATAGAATAAATGGCCTTATTATTGGCAATATTCCAAATATTAAAAAATCCGATCTTAAATGATTTTTTAAATTATGAAATTGATTTACTTTTAATGAAATGCTATAACAATTAATAATTAGATTTTTTAATAAGTCAAATGAAATTATATAGAATTATGTAATAATATAATTTATACATATATTTTAAAAAATCGAATTTCCAGTATTTAAAACATTGTTAGTTATTAGGCTATTTACCCTATTATACTATATAATAAACAATAGAGATGGTAAAATTGTTGTATGTTTTAACCGATACAATCTTCTTTAGCAGCAAAAATTATTAAATACATAAACTAATGATTTCAAGCGATGACACATTATCGGACATATAATTTCATATTAAGTCCGTTAAGGAATCGAGAAAAGGCTAACATCAAACTTGAAATCATACAATGATCGAAATAAACGTGTTATAGATTGAATCAGTAATTATATGACATATTACAGAGTCGATAAATGAAAGTAACGAGTGTAATATAAATGTTGTTAAAACTTTAAAATAATGACTAAATAAATAAAATAGTATAAGTGGTACAGCAAGTACAATCATTCATAAATTATTTATCTCTAGTTGGATTAATTTATTTTTAAATTTTTGCCCGCTGAAGAAGACTGTGTAATTGAAACATACAGCAACTTTTATCACCTCTATTGTTTAAAATCATGTTATAAAATATAGAAGATCTACGATACTTTATGATATTCTGAAATATCCTACGAGGCTGAAAAAGGTTGGAAAACTTTATTTATATCTATGGAATAGCATAGGATGGCTAGATAAATAACATTTAATGTACTTTGATATAGATTGTTAAAACTTTCTTAATTAACCTCAAAAGGCAAATATACGCTATATATTATTCAATCTTTATAATACACTATTGCACAAAGCATAATTCTAATTTAATTTCCTCTGTTTGTAATAAATAAATATTACGGTCAAAATACAACATTTTCTTGCAAAAGTGGGCAAGACCCGGGAAGAAAGTTTGTCGAGATTTTTTGCTCCGAGAGTTCTGGCGCTCGCCGTCTATAACTCTCCGTTTTTCTGCCCGTTCTTGCTAGTTTCGAGTGCACGTCCTTGCCAAAGGAAGTCCAGGGGAAGGACCTATCGAGTTGTCATTCGGATGCAGCGCGCGTAAGCGAGAACATCCGGTAGCAAAGACGTGCAGCGATTTTTGCGGCATCCGTAATCGACGCTATATTTCGAGCACGATCTCAACGTACCGATTTTTCTTCTCAAAATCGAGTTTTATACGAGAAAGTGAAATTATTATTATTATTATTATTATTATGCGCTCGTTCTTGGTTACAGTTATGCGATGCGTGGGCTCCTCGGAGAATCTAGCCAAACTTTCATTCATAACAGAAGTTTGGTGATGTAATCACGCATATATACTTCAATGGTACAGTGAAAAAGAGCAGTTATCATGCGAATGACAGTTTTGCATTAACAATCCTAATGCGCTGCTAAAAAACTTATGCACGTATTATGAAATTATCAAATACGTTTATCTGCTGAAATGTGCATTTTTATAATTCTACATTTTAACATTTAATTTTTTACCTTCTTATTACAGTTATAATTTTCCAGAAATATTCATTGCTCTTAAAAATAAAAGAAAACTTATGAATGGATTGTATATTTTGAACTAACAATTATTCAGTTACATAAATTGTAATGAGCTACATATATTTATTCTGCCACTGATGACGCACATATAATGTAATAAATTTGGCATTGCAACATTTTTTCCGCGAATTCTCTAAATATAGACATGTGCAATTCTAATGAAAATTATTTGGCAAAGACAGACATATCTGTGCAAATTATTTTCTAGAAAGGATTTTCGAACGGATTAAGTCATTATCAAGTGACAGACTAAAATTGTTTATGTCCAATAAATGAGAGATTTCTGAGTTATTAAAAATAATATTTATTTTATCTATAACTGTAACGGTCGTATTTGTCGCTATCTTGATGTCTAAAATAGACGGACTATTTTTGGGAACGCATTGAGAACTATTTATATTCAAGGATAAATATATCGACGATTGAGAGAGAAGAGTCAATGTTTTCTTGATATAAGTGCATTATCTGTAATATAATTAAATAAGGGTAGTTTTGTACCCTAAATTTTGATAAGTTTTAACTAAAATAAAATTTAAAATTTGGTATTCTTTTGATCTGGTCCTGATGTAATAATTAAACATTCTGAATGATAATCATTTATTATAAATATAACAGAAAATAAAATTTGTAGAGCTCTAAGTAAAAAAAAATTTTTTTTTAAATAACAATAGTAACTTAGAATACAATTTAATCATATTTCAATCAAGAGAAATATTTGCATAATTGTACAATTGTATGCGGTGGAGTACATTTGTACTCCGCAAGTGGAGTTAAGGGTTAATAATTAAAGAGAATAAACTGAATTAGTTTAATATCAAAAATTTGTTACATGACGTGTAAACGCGATAAATGCCTAATAATCATAATTTCAATAATGTGTAGACACGTATGAGGGCATGTTACTTGGATAATAGGATGATTCTGTGGTTGCCCAGGGTGATGTCTAAATGCGCATAGTCAAATGAACTGGTGGTCCATATACCGACAACGTACACATACGATTGTGCCAACAAGCACACGGATGTGCAGCCGGGAAACCGGGGATATCTAACTAGAGCCGGAAGATAGAGCGTATCCTAACGATCGGTCTCGCCTGAATAATTCTCGGATAAGTTTCGCACGTGCAGAGAAAGTGAAGCCGCATTTGCATCCCTACGGCCTCATTATAGATCGCATCGCGTGGGTAGAAATTTACGGGAAATAACGGCGACACGTTTCGCGCCCCCGCGACTCTTTCTGAGAACTGTGCTTTCTTGTACCGCACACGTCTGTGATTATAGTGTGATTAATGTTAAACTATTTAACTACATTTCTGTTAAACAAGCGATGTTATAGTACGTACAAATTAAGCAATTTGTTTGAAAGAGATATGATCAGTGATACACTTGTTTAACGTTATATATTTAGTGTCTGCCAAAGACTCTGTTTATCTATCACTACAGTGTTCTAGAAACTGTGTTACTGGCGTTCCTTTTGACGCAAGTATTATATTACACGAAAAAAACTCTTTGTAAGCGCTACCACCGTGGCAGCGTTAACGTGGTGACCAACAAGAAAACAACCCAGCTTCGTGTCACAATTTCTGACGAACAATTTGGCTCCGAGCCAGACCGGCTCCCGGAGCTAACGACATTGGAATATTTGTTGAGTAATCCGTCTGACTATAAAAGAGGTTCGCATTTTACAAAGTTTACGCAGAAGCAAAGATAAAAATACGTTTTCTCCGTATTACCGTTCCATTTATATTTCCGCGGAAGAGTTACAACAAAATAAAAATTAGTATAGTCGAAATGTTATATGCGTTGATCATTATGCAAAATGATGTTATGAATCATGTAATGATATACGAAATCACGTAATCATGATATTATGAATCAGGATAATATGATATCCGAGCATATGTTCGCGCGATGTTCCACATATCAGGTTGCACGGATAATTATTGGCTCATTGAGTTGCGAAATATCGCGGCATCTATATATTAATCGCGGTTATTGGTTAACCGAAATCGTAGTTAAAGTAAATATTCATCATTACAATTATTATTTAAAATTTGTCAGCCAAATGGAATTTGTTTGCTTTCGCTGAGTAATTTCCAACGTTACCGTGTGCGTCATATATTTTAAAGATGAAGAACTATATCATTCTAGGGGGGTATCGCCTACATTCATACAATTTCATTGGTTCATTAAAATTTAAACCATTTTTTTCTGTCAACCTGAACATTTTTACTTTATTTACACTTTATTATTGATAAATATTGATTGACTGTATGACTATTATATATAATTAATAATGGCAAAAAATGTATTTTCTTTAATCTGAGGTCTAATAATGTAGGGTAGCAATTTTTTTACCAATGCGAAGTGTTTTCTATCACATAATATAACAGTTTTTATAATACCGTTTCGAACTTTGCAATAATTTTTTGTAAGATAATCATAAATAAATCCTAAAACTATCACCGAAGTAATGCTATATTTTTCCGTTTCTTTTCCTTTTACATGAATAATCTGTACAAAATACAATTTAATATACATAAAAATTCCTAGAAGATTTTACTTCCATGTAAAATGTTTTCTGTCAATTTATACAAATATGTACTTTATGCTGTTCCGCATGTAACGCGATAATATATAAAGACTAATTTATGTTATTAAATTAATAGACAAATCTCATTTAATACTTTGCCTTTTATTCTATCCTGTATACTTTCGACTATCTTATAGTCTATCTTATAGTCTGTCTTATCAAGGTGCAAATTTATACGTATCTCGATTTTATATTTAAAACCGCATTATGAGATAAATAAGAAAGAGAAGAATACAAATAAAACAGGCCATTACAAACATTTAAAATAATCTAATATTATTAATAATGTACTCACTATTGTTTAAAATATATAATTTGCAAAAAATCAGTAATTTTATTCTCGTTTTTGAAGGATTTTAGCATAAAAAAAGACACAGATATATGAATAATAGGTTGTTTAATTATTAAAAGAAATATATTTTTATTAACATTAATAAAGTGCAATGTTTGTACTTTAATAAAGTGCAACATTAATAAAGTGCAATACCTTCTCGCTGAAAATTACTGATTTTTGAAAACTTTTTTTTAAAAAGATATTAAATAAATTCGATATTTACAAAAAAGATATGTTTTATTAATTATTAATGTGTAAAAAAATTATTTTTTAAGAACTGTTCTTACTTATTTAAATTGATTTTTACTAGGGTTGCTCTCGGGCTCATCTCTTCAAGTATTTGCATGACAACTTTAACAATTTTTAATTTTTTTTTTTGATAAAACAAATTTTCACTTGTGTAAAATCCTTTTCTCTAAGACTTAACAAGCTATTTTCTTAAATTTTTAATTATAACAATTTTAATAAACATTTAAAGGTCGCAAAATTTGTCGAAAAAATGGAATTTATTTTTAATGCTATAACTTTTCTATTTTTACAAAATTTGAAAAATCGCTTCAAGTCTTAATAACAACATTCTACAAAATTATAATCATTCTTTCGATTTCCGTTTATTTTACAGAGCACTAAAGTACTATACTGGAGAGGTGTTTTGCCTGATGGCCCGAAAGTTTATTTTACGCTAGTTTATTTTAAGCCCCAATAAAAGTTTATTTTAATACGTTAAAACCAATTTAAAAAATATTTTTTTATAGTAAATTGAAGGAAAGATTGACCAATGGGAGTCAGCAACGGATGTTGGTGTGTGTTGGGACCATGGCGATCACCACACCTATAAGCGGGTCAGCTTAACTATCTAGCGACCATGGTCTACGGGCGAGGCGCCGCCTACCGCCGAACCATGTTGAGAGTCGACTCAACTATCTAACTTACTTACCTTCTTCTAGAATCACGACCAAGTGGCACGCGCGCTTTTTTCTGTTCGCTTACTTCAATCAATATTCATTATATTGTGTCCAGTTCCTATCAAGCCTGTATACTCATTATAATTATGTTACGCATTAAAGCTTATTAGAATCCTATAAAAGTGTCCTCGTGCTTCGTACGCCCCGCTTTCATACAATAGTGTGTACTTAAATTTTATTAATAATTAAATGAATGGAAAATGGCGTGCATTCGAACAAAGAAATAAGTTTTTTATCATTCCGTATATCCCTAATGTTTCAGAAACGTTTAATAATTTATTTAATAAAGATTCCATCCGGTATCCATTTGGCTCACAAAAGCCTCAATAAACTCAATAAATTTACAAAAAGATCAGGTGCCTCCATATTCACAACCCAATGTCGTTTATAAAATAAATTGTTCTGATTGTGAAGCCTATTATGTGGGACAAACTGGTAGAATACTAAAGACAAGAATAACAGAACATAGAAACCATATAAACAGGAACACTACAAATACTTCAGTTATCACTGAACACAGAATCAATCTCTTACACGAATTTGATTGGGATAATATCCAAATACTTGACAAAGAAAAATCTTGGACAAGGAGATTAATATCCGAAACATTACACATTAAACGACAATCGCATGGACTTAATTTACATACAGACACTGAACTTTTGGATGCAGTCTATGACATAATCCTCAACAAAATAAAATAACAGATGCTTCTATTTCTATCGTAATTCCGTATAAAAAATAAAAAATCCTCTTTTTTCTCTCTCTCTCTCTCCTTTCTGTTCCACCTTCTTTCTCTTGTTCCCTTTCCCATTCTTTTCCTTTCTACTTCTATTTCCATTTCCCCTTCCACGTTGTCTTTTCTAACTAATATGTTTATATTCTGCGAACGACACTCGGTTGCTCACACTTTCATTGTATCACAGATAAATATCAACGATTTTGTGTTGCTGTTTCAATTATTAAGTTCATTTTTGACACAACTTATGTTTTTGTTCATTTTTATTGATTTGTGTTCATTTCATTTTTACTATTTGACTAATTTCACATATCAATGTTGTAAATAATAGATGCCACTAGACCAAACTCTTACACCGAGTGATAAATTACTGCCTATGTCGAACTTGACTCACCGCTACAATGTTAATATTCAATACACATTGAAAAATTGGACATCGATGTTCAACATACATCTTTAAATTGTACCAAATGTTTGCACTGAAGAGGACTCGAACTGTGAGTCGAAACGTTTGCAAACTATTGTAATAACTTATTTTAATTAGCGTCGAATGCACGCCATTTTCCATTCATTTAATTATTAATAAAATTTAAGTGCACACCAACATCCGTTGCTGACTTCCATTGATCAATCTTTCCTTCAATTTACTATTAAGAATTTTTATAAGGAGTCTAAAAATTTCTAACTTTATTTTTTTATACTTTAACAATCAATTAAACATGTCCCTTTTGTAGATATCAAATTTATTTATTATTCTTTCCAAAAAAAAATCCCAAAAACCGATCATTTTTCTGCATCGAGAAGGTATGTAAAAATATGTCAAAAAAAAGAAGAGCTCTATACTAAACAATGTTGTACCGACAAGCGTGCAAAGTTTACATTTGCTAATCTAAATGTTTGGTAGTTCTATTGCGTTCTATCCTTAGAACGCAATAGAAATTCTATAGGCACGGCAATCAAGTTTGTTTCCCTTCTCTATTCGCATCCCTCTTTATGATGTACTTACTAACGGCGCATCGTTTGGCTTCTCTCGTTTCAGCTGAGAAAGGTATGCTACTAAAGCTCGACTTTCGGGACGAGTTTAAGCTCGAAGACAGCCCGAATTGCGCATTCGATTTCCTCGAGGTACGTGACGGTCAGTACGGTTACTCTAATCTCCTCGGCAACTTCTGCGGCACGAATTTTCCCCCCGAGATCACGTCGAAGACACGATACCTCTGGCTGCGATTCCGCAGCGACGAGAATATCGAGGGCAAGGGATTCAGAGCTGTGTGGAGCACGATACCGAGACCAACCGATTGTAAGTTTCAGAGTCACAAAATCTTGCGAAGGATTTTTCTTTCTAAACTTTCTTTCCAAACTAACTTTGATTAAATTAAAATATTGAGCGCTAACTAATCTTCAAATAAGCATGAACAAACAAATAAATAATAATAAAGTATCACGTCTCGCTATTCGAAAAAAACGCTATTTAATAAATGCATCATCTATTTTATGTTTATTTATAACATTTCAAAAAAATTGATAAATATTTTTTAAGAGATTGTTTATTCGCACAATTTTCTGGAGTTACAAATTTTATTCCTACCTAGAGTTTCCTTTCTCTGCATGCACCAAGAATTTATCTCGATTATGGGTTATCTCTAATTCTGATCTACTGCCGGCCGAACCTTCTCCTCGGATACGAGATATATTTGGGTGCATAACCATGATTAGTTAAACTGGTCGATAACAAACACGCGATCTCTCACCCTAGCTCTTCCGTTTGTTCGCATGATTCTCACGTATTCGGCGAGAGAGAACTTGTTGCTGAAATAATTGATCGAACACAATGACAAAATTGAAACTAACTTGTTGTTTGTTAATCTAATAATTCATAATAATTTAATCGATGTGGAACAAAAGTATAACTGTGTCCCTCCGCAGACTCTATCTTGTTCATGATAAGATAAAGTCTAGAAATAATAGAAAAAATAATAATTTCTAAACAATTACTTTCCTGAAAATAATATAGCAGGTGTAGAGAAAGGGAAAGTACAAAAAAAAAGATGGCAATTTTATATTAACGCCATTTTTAATTAAATAACAACCATTCTTATAGCTATAACTGTTCTTAATTAAATTCTTAATTAACTATAAATGTTCTTAATTAACTAAACTGTATCAAGGATGTAATTTCTCTTCTTTATGAGATGTGCTAAACGCTTAAAGAAAATGGAGATAACGTGACGAGCATAATTATTGTAGTAATTCGGGATCATATACTCCGATTGCGAATAATCGAGGATCTTTGTCGTGTGTGTGTGTGTGTGTCCTTGTTCAGAAAATTACGAGACACGAGAGAAATAGATGGCCCGTGCAACCGCAACCGAGGTTAAAATTAATTCATAGTCAACTGGTATGAGAGAACGAAGGGAGGACTATGAATACCCGGTGTGCGACCACGGTGGCTCCGACTTTAACCGTGCAATCCTTAGATCAATATATAAAGTGGAGGCTAGAGGCGAATTCGACCAAATATTGAAATTTTTATCTCGCCGTGATTGATTAACTCATTTGTTGAAGTTTCATTATTAATGCCAAATTTTGAAACATCTGATATCCTGGATGATATTTGTTTAATATTATCAGGGAGTGTTCTTGTTAATAAATGTTCGATTTTTAATCAACGAAAAATTGATGAAGTACGAATCAAAAATTGAATCGTTCTTTATCATTTTATCTCCCGTATTTTATGTATTTCTAGATATGTTTAATAATTATTTAAAGAAGAAAATAGCAAATAATTTTAACGTAAAAATGTATTTTCTCATAAAATCAAATACAATATACTAAATGACCTAATCTAAGAATACAAAATAATGTATCAACAATATCCTACATGTTTTCACATCAGTTTAATATTTCCATTTTATTTTTAAACAGTTTATTTGATTAATTTTAGTCTCTAATTTTCATTCTTATAATAATCTATTTTTCCTTCTCCCGTTTATTTATATTCATCATAAAATGATTACTTTTTTACCAGAATCTCTGAACTTTTAACATGTTTACAGATTTAATTTCATGTTACTACAATTTTTCTGTAGAGAAATATTATCAGTTATGTCTTATCGTGATCAAGAAATGAAGGCCGTTATACCATAATTCGTATTCTATACTAGTCGGATATGTGCAAGGTTTATATCACTTGTAAACTGCCGCGTAAGAAAGACGTGTAATTTTCATTTATAATTTAAATGAAAAACTTTGAATATTTCGAGTCGGCGAAAAATTGACATAGAGACGTGATACATAAGTAGATCTTTTACGCTGTTTATCTTGCACACGAGTATGTCGTTTATCATATAAGCCTTTCATATAAAAATAAAATGCTGTAAAATTTAAAATCTAGAATATTACGACAATCATGTACTAACAAATTTTCATATTGTCATCTTATAAAATGCAATAAGTTTTGATACGTTGCTTTTAATTTCGCTTTATTAAATTGATAGTAAATGAATTTTTATCATTAAATTTGAATATTATAGTAATAAAATAACAGACAAATTTCTATGCGAGCCTAGGGAAAGTATAGAACTGTAATAGGTGTGATTCACAGCGGGCGTACTACCGGAACCAGAACCGTGCATATTTGAGAAGAGGTATCAACCGCAAGTGGTAATTCATAGCGACGAGCTCAAAGAAAGAAGGAATCAAGCTCAGAAAGAGGGATTCCCGTTGGATTGCATGTGGCTCATTGAGGTGAAGGCAAATTCGAAGGTAAAAGCACTTCTTCCTTTATATTACATATCACCGAAATACTGGAGGTACATCATATCATTGTCGAAAATTCAATATCGATGAGTTAGAGCATATAAAAACGTTTCTCCCAATATTTCGCTATCGTCTATCGTATCACATGACCCTTATTTAATCCAAGTGCACTTTACTACGGTATTCAATCGATACGAATGTTTGTTATTGGCCTGCAGCAACGTGATTTCAAACGCCGTTTCGCTCAAAGTAACACGTTTCTGAATGATTTACAATAGCTCTTTGACGTCGTTGCGCGGAAATAACGGAGCGGTTTTATGCAAATACTTTGTCTGCGATACATCCGTTACGAAATTTACATAGCGGCTGATAACGGCATCTGCTTCAACGTAGAAGAATCTTTTAGTTTCTCGAAACTTTATTATTAAAATTGTTAATGAAGCTAATATATCTTCCGAACTATGTATAAAGTTACCCATTTTTCTCTAATACGCGCGACAAAACTCAAAGTGGCAAAGAACTATTGTTCTCTCACACTTTTTTCTTACAAGTCACGATGTTTTCAAACAGATTCAACAGTGTCGCAATCGATTCCGCTGCATCATTACGTTCAAGTACTCTACATATATAGTTACTTCTTGCATTCTTTTCTTTGATGCCTCTTCCTTTTGTTTTACCGATTTTTCTTGTGTGCACGATTGTACAGTTTTAATCCATTAAGTCCCTAGAGGACTCTTACACGGTTTTTTAAATCCTTGTAACTCGCATACTAATCAAAATTTTTAGACAATAATTAATATTTAAAAGTAAAAAGAGTTTACTTTTTTCAAAAATTAGTCAGTGAAGTGGAATATGTGGAAAAATAAAGATTGAAAGTGGAAATAAAAAAATAAAAGACCCCTGCATTCATTGATAAATATTCACAAAATAAGTGATTTGGCATCTCTTTGAGTAGACTAATTTGAGAAAGTTTTTATAATATTTGAATAATCTATAATAAAAATTATAAATTTAAAGAGGTGGAAAGGGGTGAAAAAGGGTAAAATTGTAAAAAAAATGTTTTTCCGCTGCTTAAGGTTTTCGAACATTGAAATATATGACAAAATTAAAAAAATTCTTTTAAATTTTCTAATTTTTTCAATCCTTATGAAAATAGAGAATACTACAAACATTAAATTTTTGTTAAAATCAACTCAAAATTTATATTAAAATAATATTGAAATTAAAAAGAAATTTTACAATTTTATCCTCTTTTACTTCTTTTTTATCCTCTCTCTTGAATACAATAATTTTTATTATAAATCATTCAAATAATAATTATGTATATCAAATTATTCTACTGAAAGAGATAGATTAAAAAAATCATTTATTAAATATTTGTCTGTAAAAAGGCAAGAATTTCTTACTTTTCTTATTTCCACAACCTTCATATCTCTTCGAAAAATCTCATTTCGCTATTGCTTAGATTTTTAAAAAAGCAACTCTTTCTATATCTAAATACTAATTAACGATTAAAAAATTTTGATTTTGACCCGATTTACAAGGATTTAAAACAGAAAAAGAACGTGGATCTTTCCTGGGACTTAATGAATTAATATATGACGAGTTTAGCGCGACAGCAAAGTCTATCAACTATCTTTTAATCGTGTCGTGAGATTCTTTTGCATTTAATTATTCATGAATGGCAAGCTAATGCAATGTAAGTACCTGCATTTATAAAAATATAAATGTGAAATTTTCAGATCCAGCTGGTTCTAGATCCTTTCAAACTGCAACTTCCAAACGAGTGCGAGGCCAATTTTGTAGATATATATAAAGACAAAACGGACATAGAGGCAAGGGAGAAAAAGTTCTGCGGTAGTATCGCCGACACCATCGTCATTTCATCCAATATAGCCTACTTGAGATTTTATGCACAGCCGAAGGCTCTTAACAGCAGTTTCGAGGCAGTGATAACCGCCGTCAGGGACAAGATCGGAAAATGTAAGTTTATTCGAAAACAATATTAAATAAATAAATTTCTAGCTAAATGTGTTTTCAGAATTATGAATTTAATACAAAAATATAAATAGATTTGTCATGAAAGCTTAGCGTTAACGTCATCATAAAATATGTATAAAATATCAGTGTGCAGTTCAAAATTTATTATTCGATCAATAAAGAATAAAATGCAAAATTATGACGCATAATAATCGATTCATCGCCATTTGTCTAACACATCTACCGTGTACTTTTATAATATCACGAGCAATGATATTTGATCAAATTGTATTAATATGTGTGACATGCATCATTTAATTTAACATAATACAATTTTACAAGAAAGATTTGTGCGTGTGACAGGTAAAATCTAAATTTTAAATAATAACGCGACAAGAGTAGCATATGCTGCAATAAGTAACGTATTATCTGTGAATAATATATGAATATATTAGGTTTAATGAGGTTAATAAAATATAAATATACATATTATGCTTTATAATTATTTATTATCAAAGGTATCTTTTAAGTATATTAATTAAATGATTTTATATAGAAAGTTATTTGTATGCAAGAATAATTTTATAATAATGAAATAAATAAATGCTCAGCTAATTAACTGTTCAGTAACTAATTTCAATAGTCATTACTTCTTTATGAAAAACAATTATATTACATAAATGTTCAATTTATTTTATAATTTTTAAATAAAAGTGATACTAATTATTAAAAGAAAACAAATTTTATCGAAAAGAACAATAAATATTTTTATTTATAAGAAATTAAGAATTTGTATTAATAAAATTTTTTCTCAAATGAAAAAATCGATTCTAAAATTTTCAAATAATACAGAAATTAAGGTCAATATTCTTGAAACATGTTCTACATACGACCCATATTTCTGACAATTTTTAACAATGAGATAGTGTAACGTCAATATGCTTTTGGCAGTTCAAACTAGAACAACCGAACTATCGTTGCGGTTGCGATAACAACGTGGAAATTTTCTACATGGCACTCCAGAAATATTTGTTACAATTTTCACGAAATTTTTTTCCCATGTATGTGTCCAATTCATATTCTATATTGATTTTTATTTTACTATTTTGCGATTCTCTCGCGAACTGCACAGTTAGCGACACAGTTATCGCCAACTACAGTTTTGAGTTAACAAGCCGTACCGTTAATCGCTGCAGATGACAAAATCACTTAACAATCTTTTAAACATAGCTCAATTTTTTCTTTAATTAGCTATTTTAAAACAGTACGTATAAAATTCTGAAGTACAGTTCAATAAGGCACAAATAAAAATCATTACGTTATATACGTTTTAATAAAATTTATTAATTTTAAACGTTTAAATAAGTTGTCGCTTTTAAAATAAGTGCTTTATGCGCCTGTCGATCAATTTCTAAAAGAGCAAGCAAAATTAGATTATTACAAGGCAAAGGCTTACATTTTCGCGTTTTAGCGTATTATTATATGTATGCTTCATTCAATGAGCATCTTATGCTTAGCGAAGAGTTGGAAATGATCGTTGAGTAAAGGAATCAAATTTCAAATTAATAGCGGCACACTTGTCTGAATGTTAAATGAAGTGGCCCGCAGAATCGCAGTTACGTGTGTGGAATTCACACGGGTTCTAGTAGTATGGCATGAGAAGAATTTCTGGCTTTCCACACCTGCCGCCAACGCGGAACTAATATCTTGCTTGCGACTGCACTCCAACACACCGCTATCGAAGGATAAGACCTTAGACTACAATTTCTCAATGCGAATTAAGAGTCGAATATCACAGTTATTTCATCGAAGCACGTCTTGGTAGATGTATTTAAGCTCGCTGTAAATTTTCTGAGAATTTTACATATCTCACGCATATTAATGTTATGTATTATACGTACGTAATGGAAACTCTGTTATCGTACTGTAATGAAAATTAATTTTGATATAATTAAAATCTAATTTAACGCGCGTGCGCAGATAAAATCACTTCGACAAAATATCTATAAATAATATGGAATGTTGTAGACTTTATACGTACAGTTAACGTTTCATTATTCATTTAATAATATTGGCGACATTTTTTTTTTGCAGCTTGCGAGGAGAACGAATACGACTGCGAGGACTCGACGTGCATCGCCAAGGAGTTGGAGTGCAACAAGAAGTATAATTGCCGCTTCAAGTGGGACGAAGACGAAGTAAAGTGCGACGTGAGTTTTAGCTTTGTTATTCAATACGTCCATTTGATGACCTAACGAAACACTGTCTAATTCCGAGATTTCGACCATTTCCGGCATTTCCACGAGTCGCGCGTACCTTCCCTGCCTTTCTCCTCTTCATAGATTTTCACTGCTTGTTCTACAGATTTTCACCTTCTCATAAACCTTCTGTAAACTGCGGAAGTTAAATCGCGCGAAGCAGTGCAGGCTCGCATAGCGTGAGATTAATTTAAACCGCGAAATATAAAAGTAACTTATGATATTTTCTGACATCTCAAATTAAGAATTACGGAGTCCTGACAGTAATATTAACATAAACCAACGAGGATAAATTTTAAGGGAGAGAAGATTGTGTTTCGAGTGCTAATATTATTACCGTCGGCAACATAAATGAAGGAATTTAAGTATGTAATCACGATGTCGGGCTATTTGCACCTCCAAATATAAACGTCTCCATCCACTCGCTACGATTTAACAACTTTTGTTAGCGCGCTAAAATCATTCGTATATATCCTCGTACCGCGATGGTGTATCCAATGTTACAGTGCAGCAAGAACGATACGTCGCGTCGTCTTAATTGCCCTCCAAGCTTCCACTTTACTTGCTCCTGATCTTCCAGGTTAATTAATTTATTCGAGGGAAGTTTTATGGCCCCCTCTAGTTTAACTGGCTCGGCGAACAAGGCGTCTCGGAACTCGTAATCTTGGAGCGGCAATTTGCTTCTTCTAATTGCGAGCAAAATCAGTTTTATAGGCCGCTTTTGTTTTTTCGCGGGGTTCCATTTTCCTCGCTTCCTGAATGACTTTTACATTGTACCATTATTAAATGCTACTGCCACATTGTATTTCCATTTCGGCATCATTAATTACTATTTGTTAAGTGAAAAGTAAGGATGCCTGATTTCGAAGAAATAATGTTATTAACAATTAGAATTGTAATTACATTAACGCGGCATTTCTAAAATTTCCATTTTGACTTGCATTCGATGTGGAAACGAAACTTTTTAAAGAACCATTACTTGATTCTCGAGATATATGCTGTGAAGAGATACTGTGGAAGGCATGATTACATTCACGGTGCAAATGGCAGTCTCTTTTAGAACCCGGTGAACAGTTCATGATCTAACGATAAACGTTAAGAGCACTTCGCCTTGGGAACTTTGTAGTCTTTTAGCTGGGATTATCTACGGCTTTCGAAAAGCTCATTTTACACCGCCTATCTTGGATTTCAAGGATATGAAATCTTGTGGTAAGACGCGTTGATGAGACGTAATCGTACGAAGATCTTTTATGCGCCATATACGTGTTCTAATTCATAGTAAAAGAAGCTGTGAAAAGACTTTCGACACTCATGATGTATCTCGGTTCAACTTTAAATAATTTTATTTTCTACCACGTTAATAAAACTGAAACTATCAGGAAGAACATTAATTATCTTATTAGTTAAAGTTTGAATGACACGTTAAGATGACGCTTACGTAAATTCTATCGGGAAACCCAGCAATCATTATTTGACATTTATTTCACAATTACATTATTCCTCTAAATCACCGTAATGAAGACAGATATGCTGTAAAATTTATACCGTCTAAATATTCAATTACCGATTTAACGAAGATTTGTGTGTATTCAATGTTTATGTATAATGTCGCGTATGTATAATGTTCCGGCGTTAAGCAGCATGATGAAACTAGCGTAGACATACATGACGAGATTTACAATCTGTTATTTGCTTGTGCCAAACCACGAATCCGGCATGCACGACTCCACGAGGGTCGTTTTTGTGACTTAATCGCCCTTCAACTCCACAAAACGTCTCGTGTCTCTTCCACTCCCCCCCCTCTCTCTCTCTCTCTCTCTCTCTCTCGTCCCTGCCTGAGCTAATTAATTTATTCGGATGAAGTTTTGCAACGGGCACGGAGCATTTCAACCCGAACTGGTTTTCGCGGGTGTTCCGATCTCGAGACTGCGCAATTCCAAGGGCGCCTCTCTCCCTCGGTGATATTCGGATGTGCGCCCCGACGGTTATATGGGAGGGTGTTTCCGGTTCCGGGACGTACAATACTATGCGCTTTTGGCAGACTACCAGAACAAGGCAACGGCGAAACGACGGCACGATGCCGCCGACGGGATATTAATCTAACGGCGAATAATGCTCCCCCTTGATATTGCCGCACGCGAATCCGCCAATGTTACTTCGTGTTTTTATCTCAATCATTTCGGACTAAACGCAAAATTTAAATCGCGCGGAATATGGGAGCGATATACACAAACTGAATAAATCGCGGATAATGAGTTTCAAAATAACAATTGTGAAAAATTTTTTTGTCTAGATATAATATAGTTATTATATAATTGAAGGGTTTCATGCAAAAATATAAAAATATCCATTTTAAAAATCTAGTTTGTAATGCTAAATCTTTCTCTATTAATAGTCTTACATCATGAACAATTATTTTCTAGAGAACGAAAAGTTTAATTATAAATAAGTAATATAAAATTTCTGCAAAAACAAGTCCAGAGCTTTTTTATTCTTTCAATAGACCTTCAAAATATTAAATGTAATACTTTATTTTTATACCTAATAAACATCAACTAACAGTAACTTAATAACAATATTATAATTTCTTACTTAATAATATAAACGTAATATAACACATGTATTGTACATAACAGTTATATTGTTAAATAGGAAATTATAATATTGATATCATATTACTATTTGTTGGTATTTATCGGGTATCTGTTTGGAGAAAAATTACTGTATTTATACAAAAAGAAAGATAAAAGGATTTTTCTGTTAAGAGCAATTTGTAAAATTTTGTAAATAAAAAGTTATTGCTTTATACTTTAAATATTTACTTCTTCATCTTCATCATTATTTTGGTTATAAAAAAGTAAATGTAAAATATTATGGGATAAATAGGCAATAAATTTAAAATTCCTTCAAGTACCTAAGAAATCTAAAGATTTTTTACTTTTTTTTAAATGGCTCTTCAAAATATTAATCAAAACATACAACTTTGTTCTTATACTTATTATATGTCTAGAGAAAAATTACCATATTTATACAATAAACAGTGTACAGATAGGAAGTTTTATGTTTCCTGAAAATTTAACTTTTTGAACTTGTTTGATTTTTGTAAGAAATTCTTTAATTATTAATGTTGTTATGCTTAGTTTAGAAAGCAGCTTGTTGAACATGCATATTTTTATAATAAATTATTTTATTATATATCATATAAAATATAATATAAATTATATTATAAATTATATATCGCTTAGTTATTTGGGAAATTGTAAAATTATGAACTTTTTTATGGATTATCAAACTGATGTAAAAATAATGTAACGAGGGGAGAAAAATCCATCATTGTTCATTATCGTTGATAGTATAAAAAACTATTAAATTGAGCAGTCATTGCCCTCTAAAACGTATGATTGCTATTTGCACACAACGAGAAAGTATTTCCTGTATAAAATTCTTGTTTCAAACAATTTTGGTTCAATAAATTATTATTTTCAATACTCTCTGGAAATGCGTTATCAACAGCAATTACTTGTCGAAAACTGTTTGTAATTTGAAGCGCTTGTTCTCGTTAAAAGCATTTGATTTTCACGCATACGAGTAAATGAAAAATTATTATTTCAGTTTTCATGACCTCGCGGGACGAATCACGAGAAGATTTAATTATAACGTCAGAACAATAGCTTAATCATAAAAATTCCAGTCTCATAGTGCAATCAAACAAATTTTTAACGCTTATATGATTAGAACAATTATATTTTTATATTTAAAAAATATATACGTATGTCAAACAAATATAACGTTTATTACGTTAAATGTAAAAAACAATTGTTTTAATTGTATAAGCGTTAAAAAATTTTTTTTATTACACCATGGAACTGATATTTTTATGAATAAGCTATTATATATTATAATATTGTTCTTTAGAACTTAATATATTATTATTATTATTATTATTTTAATTCATTTAAATCTCTGATGCTTCTAGATTTTTTTGAGATATTAACTACTTTATACGCATATACACGCATGCTTGTTTATGCGCCGAATTTGGCACTGCAATTAATTCAATTCGAGCAAGCGATTGTAACTAAATGGCCCACGACTATTAATATTTTCTACATTGACTACGAACAATACGCGCTTTACCGCTCTGTTGGTCGAAAATAATCGTTCTCACTCACTTGTCAGTCGCAACGTAGTGCCGAATTTATCGTGATGGAGAGGTGTCTGTTCACCCCAGCCAATACGTTCAAATTTGTCACTCCATTGAATAAATCGATGATAAAATAATAGACCATATGAAATTAATTTGGCAACGATTAATTATTGAAACACTTCCATACGTAAACATTCTGTAAAAATATTTTGATCTTTTATTATATTAAGCTTCCTAGAATAGCATTGTTGGAAATTGCATAAAAGTAACGCGTTACCGTTAGTGTTATTTAGAGAATAACGATTCGTTAAACTTTTGTTACTTCTTCATAATGATAAAGTAAAATTAAATTTTAAAATTACATTATTTAATAATTAATATATTAAAAACGATAAAAAATACAACAAGGCTAATGAGAGTCGGCGCGGTTAGTGAAGCGCAATCAAAAACACACAGATACTATTACATGTGTTTATTCAAATAACATAATAAGAGAAACGAACATTTCGACTTACTTTGGAGTCATCCTCAGCATATTAGTAACAGTAAATAAAAGAAAAAGAAAATCTAGCCGAGATCAGTTCATGTAGCAGAATTTATATATATTAAATGTAATATATTAAATATTAAATTTATAATAATCAATATTTAAATTTCTAACTAGTTTATTTAGGGTAAGTCATTTTAATGACTTTTCCTTTCTAAATATTTTTTTTCTTATGCCTTTAAAAAATAAATATTTCGAACAAAAATTGTATGCTCTAAAGAGGAACAAATAATGATAAAATAAATTTTACCAAAAAAAATCGGCTTTTTAAAGTCTCAGAACTGGAGGTAATCGTTTCATTCTTGTATGATTATAATTTCTTTTACATAATATAAGACTTCTAATTTCTTGTTATTTTGCATATAAAAGTATTAAAGTAGAATTATCAAAAATTTAATAATTTACAAGCTATTTTATACTTTATTCTATTGTAGCATATATTTTGACATAAAATATAAAATGTAAACCATTAATTTTTTGATAGTTGTACTTAAGGGGATGCTAAACCATTAGAAATTACCGACACATTTATATTTTTTATTTTCTTCGAATTGGCTTTACATATCACAAAAGTCATTTACGCAATAAAAATAGGCACAAAAATACATTGAGCAAAACTGAATTTATGAGAAAATAGAAAGAAAAAGTTAAAAATTCACTAATTTTCGGCTCGTGTAGCTGTCACCTTACATTATAATGCCTATGCTATTGAAAATCTGTAGCTCATACGAAGACACTATCCCCAACCATAAAACATTCAGGAAAAAGCTTGAGCTTGTAAAATTGCGATCGAAAGCCTAACAAAAAAGATTTTAGTTAATATCGTATCACGCGTATGCATTTAGGTTAGAGGAGATAAACATTGGTAAGCAGAGCAATAATTGTGTCAAACAGTATGTGATAGAGTTTGCGTTAGATAGTACTGAAATCGAAGAACAAGGACCGATGATATATCCATGAGTGCGTTGTACAAAGAATGTTAGCTCGCTTGGCATTAGCGCAATTCTCTTTATTCTTCGTCCCACACAACTTCGTGCCGCTCGGCTCTCGCTAAAAAAAAGAATCTCCAATACCGACGTCGAGAAAGTTCGTCTTTAGATTTAGCATCCCCTTAATTTTTTTGTGCACAAATTCAATTAATGAAAAAAAAAACATATAGCTGCTTTCCAAAAAAATATGTAATTACAAATTATATGTATAATTCGTCGCAGGTCTTATTTAGTGTTTGATTGTCATGGCACGAGCGGTGAAATTAGAAAAGAAGAGGGAATAGTAAGTGTTGATTCTAATACCGGATCAAAAATTGCATCTGATGCTGAGCACTGCTAAAACATTACTTGATTAAGAACGATTTATTCTTTGACGTTTAATATAAATAATGAAAGTGACAATCAAAATGGAATGCGAATAAATCGTATATTACAATAAATTGTTAAATATTTTTGATTGATAAAGAATTAAGTAAGCGATTGATAAAGAATTAAATAAAGAATTAAATAAACCACTATGTTTTCTTAAAAATGTTTTTTTTTATTAAAATGCATCAATTTTACTTCTAATTGTATTATACTTCATGTATGTACATATATCAATTTTTGAAACAAATATAAACACAATATTTAAAGCGAGTTTCAATTATAACTTTTTAATAATAATGTTATAATTAATTTTAGTATATTTAAAGATTATTTCTAAAGATTGTAAAAATTAATAATTTATTTTATTACAAATAAGTTAATTATTATATATAAAATCATAATACAAACACATACATATTTTTAACACATTAAAATACTATTATTCCATAAAAAGTCAAATTTAGACTGACGACATTGTCAAACATATATAAGATTAGTCTCTCGCCAAGTAAATGCGCAGCGTGAGCTCATCCGTGTGTATCTTCACGCGAATCGACGAATTGCGACCCGAGATTATCGATTTTCAATAACGGTTAAACCGATCAAATTTTGAATAGGCTCAATCGATAGTTTGGATTTGACTTATTGTAATAAAAGTGTTCTTATTTTTTTTTTTTACGTGCCATATGAATGGAGATATTGCGATGTAAAGTCCAAATCTCGAATATCATTTAAGAAACGTCATCGTCGTGGTAGTCTCTTGTATGATTCACACCAGTTGGCACTCCCCTATTATGATACTCGATGTACTTATGTTTTCGCTAACACTGTATATTGAGTGAAAATCGTATGGAAACATGTAATCTATTTATCGATCGTTTTAAAGTGTACATTAGATCGGTAAGTCAGTTTATCATTGTGATTCGTAGACCCGATCGGATTAAATGATCGGTGAGACATGTAAACCTAAGAGTTCAATTAATAATAAAATAATAGTAATAATGTTTTAATGTTTTACAGTAATAATAGTTATGTTTTATCATGAAATGATCACGCGATATTATTCTGGATGCTGGTATCATGATTATAAACATCACGATTATTGACAACAGCGTCGATTATCTTCATCTCCTGCAAGAGTGGTTAGTTGGACCTGTTTATAGAGGATTAATTTTTCTTTTTTTACAATAATTTTTTATTCAATAATATAATAATAGCTGTTTCACTACACGGTGAGCTCGCGTCAAGTGAATGCGCAGCGCAAGACTCGTGTACTATGCGTGAGCTAACGATTTCCTATACATTTACAATTTCCTATTCAATAATATAATAATAGAAAAATATTACGTACAACATGTATTTAGAGCGAGGGGGTAATCACTCAGAAAATAGATGTACACTGGACTGCGAACTTCAATGGACTTCATTGGACTTTCGTCGGAATTCATTGGAATTCATTACGATTGCTAAAAGATCTTCTTAAAAAAAAAAGGGTCATCGAAAGTCTCTCTTTAGTAACTAATTAACTGATTTCAACCAAAAATTCGTTATAAAAGCCAAAAATTCATCGTATAACACATGAAATTCATCAAATTATATTGGACTTCAAGGAATTCAACGAATTTCTAATAGGTTGTACACCAAAATTCAAGAGTGGTTACCCTTTCGATTTACAGTCATATTGTTGAGTAGAATGTGTTCGACACGTTTTTAACTTTCCAGTATTTTTCTGTACAAATTCACTTTAGATCTTTTGTATGAGAGAAATCTGTCTTATGAAGATGTAATACAAAATGCATAGTATCAGTACAAACATACTTTTTAAATCCTTAAACACACCGATCCTGTAAAATACGGAAATACATTTTCGGGTCTGGGAAACTTTCTCAACTTTGAGAAGCTATAACTTTGATTACAATCAATATTTTTCAACAATTTTTTTTTTAATGAAAGTTCAGAATCTCAGAAATGTGACTGCACAATCAGCATTGCCGAAAAATAATTTATTGTGAAGTTATAAAGGAAAAACCATTAAGCAAAAATGAGAAATTGGTCAAAAATCCACTTTTCCTTCAAAAAATCATATCTTTGCAACAAAAATCTTTTAAGGACTTTCAAATACGACGTTTTGAAGCTAAAGAGTCATACTTTCAAAAAAATTTGGCATTCCTTTTAAAAAGTATAATTATGTAACAAAGAGAATATGAGGTATTTTTGGGTATGTAAAAATCCACTTTTTTTTTAAATCGTATCTTTGCAAGAAAAAACTTTTAAGGACTTTACAATACGGCGTTTTAAAGCTAAAGATTCATACTTTCAAAAAAGAAATTATGTCATTGTCATTTCTATAAAAAAATGTACTTATGTAACAAGGCGAATATGAGATATTTTTGATTAACTCGTGTCTAAAATTGAAAATTGATGTGTTTCATGATCAGCACAAAATTACCTTTTCAAAAAAAGGTAAAAAAAAAGCGCCAAGTGTGTGTGTGTACTCCTTAAATCTTTATTTTTTTCTACAAAACCCAAGTGGTACTTTCTTTATATCCTCATTGAAAAATTTTTCTATTCTAACCCATGTGGTACTCCTTTTAATTTCTATACAAAACCTAAGTGGTACTATTTCTGTATTATCATTGAAAAATCTTCCTATTTCAACCCAAGTGGTATTTACTTAAAAATAAATATCTTAAATTTAATCCAACCTAAATGTATTTTTCCAAAAAAATGTATGAAGTCTTTAAATTGCGCCAATTATAAAGAGAACATATTGCTCTTTGAAATAATTACTATACTACTTTTAAGGCGATGCTGGACTGACGGTGGAACTCACTCGACGTCGGTATTGCAGATTATTACAGATTTTTCTTCGACTTGAAGTCTAGCGACTAAGGGTCGCGCGCGGGGCAAAGAGTAAGGGGAACAGGCTAGCGCTCTTTGTCAAACGCACTCATCTGTCGTTGTTTTTCGACTTTAGCGCCATCTATTGCAAGATCTCTCCACTACAACGTATGCAGTTTTTGCTCTTTCCACTAAATCCTCGTGCAAATTATATAAATAATTTTTAAATAGTCCTTTCTCTCATATTAGAACTTCTAGGATCATTCTGCAAGCCCCGTATTGTTCTTTCATTTAATTCATTTGCTGCTAACTACTTATTTCATACATGCAAAGTCTAAAACTTTTATATGGGCACATGTTGTCACAAGTCGGCTGCAGAAGCCGATAATTAAACTATAATTTTTTAATCAACTTTCGTTTTTTGTATTAAATTATAGCTTGCGAAGTGTGTTTTTGTCACTACTTTAATCGTGTAAAAGGATTTTGAGATCTGTTAAGCCAATTAAGAGATATGAGTGTCCAAAAATAAGCATGTATAGAGACTGGTCCAGCATCGTCTTAACAAATAAAATACAAGTGATAGAATTTTTATTTTTTAATAAAACCTAAGTGGTGGTATCTTTAATTCCTTTTTAAACATTTAATCCAATCTAAATGTATTTTTCCATAAAGTATATGAAATCTTTAAATTCCGCCAATTATAAAGAGAATATATTGCTCTTTGAAATAACTGTTGTACTACATTTAACAAATAAAATGCAAGTGATAGTATCTTTATTTTTTTTAATAAAACCCAAGTGGTGGTATCTTTAATTTCTTTTTAAATAAAATTCAAATGGTACTATCAGCGTATTTCCATTGAAAAATCTTTCTGTTCTAACCCAAGTGGATATATTTAATTTAAAAAAGTTTTAATGTAATATATAACATTTAATCTCAAAGAATTAAAGAGAAAACAAAAATGAAAAAGTTTTATTAAAATAAAAAATTTTTAAACTACAAAAACTTGGCGCTGCTAGATGTCTAAATATAATCGAAATATAATGTTGTAAAATATAATAGTTATAGTAACTTAGAAAATTATAATGATTTACAATGTTACTTGTAAAAGAAACAAATGTTAAAGAAACTTGTTTTTAACTTACTTTGCGCAACTATTTTTATAACGCATATCTTACAAGTGTTACATTTATCGCATTCTTTCTTATGTAAATTCTTTTCATTGTTTTTCTTATCTATTTCTTATCTAATTCAGGATTTTTATTATTTTAATCACTTAACGCTGAATTTAAAAATTAATACACTAAATTCAATACACTGAAATTCTAAATAGAAAGTAAGTCTAAAATAGCAGAAAAATACAACGTATAATTGTTTTAACCACTTCGTACTTTGAATATATAGTTGCTCATTGTTTTAATCATTCATACATATGTATATATATTTATATACTGAATTAAAACTGTAAAATACTTCAGAGATATAATAAAAATGAAAAAAAAATTTTTAAGATTCGATTTTAATACCATGTAATTTTGCATATTAACCCTTAAACACATAAGTGGGTCTGAGAAACCTTCCCGAGAGAAAAAATTTTATTTTTGGACCATTTTATTTTAGTTGAGCAATGAAGTTGGTCAATCATAGCAAGTCGATAGAGGAGACTTCAAGCTATTTTTCCACCTAGCCCGAATCTTGTTTTCTCATTCCGTCTTCACACAGTAAGCGATCAAAATTTTAGGGGAATTTTCAATATGTATTTAAGGGTTAATAAATATCGAAAATAATGAAAAAATACAGTCTTTCAATACTTTGACCAATTCTAAATTTGAAATAATTCAGGGAATGATAGTAAATAACCATATTATATAGAAACATTTTTAGGACCACAGCAGCAGTTCTGTGAATTTTTAAATACCAATAAACACCGAAAATATGAAAAAAATACAGTTTTTATTTTTTTTAACCACTTTGCACCAATACTAAAAATCTAAAAAAATTCAGGGCACAATAAGAGTGAAAGACGGCATTGTAAAAATATTTTCGAGAGTGCACTCCCAAAGCTTGATTTTTTGAAGCAATTTAAAAACTTTTTGAATTTTTTTAAATATGAAGACGAGCTTTTAGAGGGACCAAAATATTCGTTAAAATGTATGTTAATGATATTTATATTGTAAATTTTTTTCATAAGAATCGCTTAACTAAAAGAGCAGAAAAAAATTAAAAACTGAAAAACACATAAAACGCTCCAGAAGAATAAATAGTAGGGATAGGAGGCTGAAACTTGGTGAAAATTTTTTTTCTTCCTATCTCAAATTTGGATCCCGATCTGATTCCCTCAAGTGCAATTTTCACATACTTATCCGGCTAGACTCTTTATATATTATTTATATTTTTAAAATATTTAATTTTATTTGTTAATTTTATATAATAGAATATATTAATAACTCAAGAAAACTAAAACACTAATATTTATAACATTTACCACTGTTAATTAGTTTGATTTCCAGGAACTAGCTAATTTGTATTTTCATGATCAGATCTAATCACATTTTCTTCAACTACACATTGTTGTATTACTTTATCCAGTTATTATTTTCAGTTCTTTCTTGAAATCTTGATTCTCTATGTTGTTGTATATAAAGCCACATAAAATACTAAGTCGTTTAATCCACGATATATTTTAATAGGAGAATTGCTGTCTGTATTTTATATAATATTCTTTTATGTCAATTGTGGTGATTCAGGCATTTGCAACTTCTTTTCATATTTCATTGATTACTTGTGGATGGTTTCGTTTCAAATGCACCTATAAATGTGTTTTATTATATCTAGCATCCTATAAATTACAAAATTTTGCATTTTCTTCTTTAGAGAAATATCGTCACAGATACTTGATATTGTTTTTTCACCTTATATGAACTTTTTCATTAAATAATTTATGATAACAATATGAATGTATTTTTATAATCATTGCGTATTATTACCAAATTGATAAACATTAGTGATAAATATTGCATTTTATATCAGTCCAATTTACTGAAATGCTTTTACACCCAACTGCGTGGCCTACATGTTTGAACTGTCATTATATTCTTATAATATTAGCGTACTATTAAATATCGACTATGCTAAGGCAAGTGTTCAGAGAAATTGTTTGGAGAAGGTCCAAAGGAAACATGTAACTCTTTTCTAAAATGTAAACATTATGTATCTTTTGAATCTTGCTAATAATTTAGTCGTACAGTTTCCTGTAGGCAAACATTTATATTAAGGTTCACGTTTTGCTCATCTTGACAAAAGCTAACAGATAAAGCTTACAATTAGCAGTAAAGGTGAATATAAGTTTGTATATCTGACTTTTCGTTTATGTATGAATTACTACATCATAAATTATAACAATTATTGTAATAAAAAGTGTCGATTAAATTATTTTAATTCATATTAAAAATATAGAATTGATAAACTCAAGCATTGAGAAGTAGTTTAATTATTTAAAATATTTTATACTTTATTTTAGCATATTTTAATTTTGGACATGCTTATGTCTGAAAAAAGAATAATAAAAATAATGGCTATACTTATTGTTATTGTAATTTTAAAATTACAGATAGAAAAGGTAATGACTGTTATCGAAAAGTAGTAATATTTCTAATACAGTACAAATTAATAGTTTACGACTAATAGTTTGTACTGTGTAAAGTGATATAATCAACATGAATATGTTTTTAAATAAATTGAGATTTCAAATTTTTAAAATTTTGTTTTTGCGAGAAAATTAAATATATATAAATTTAGAGAGCTATTAGACCGTTAATGTATAAATGTAAATTGAATTAAAAAGCCTTCTACAGTCATAGCTGGATCTTATTGCTTTATATTTACTTGTGTGATTTTATATACATTTTTCAAATTCACCCGACTGTGCGCCGAATTGTTTTTCCGATCATAACACAGCTGTAAGACGAATAAGAATAAGTATTATAATATCACATTAATTAAATTGAAAATCAATTAATAACGTTTGATGCCGACTTGCATCCAAATATCAAACCCATTCCCCCTTGAAAAAACTGTAAAGAATTTATTGCAAAAAATATCACCTCAGCCAGGGTTCGAACTTGGAACCTCCCGAATCTCCAGTCCGGGCATTTTACCACTTCGACCACTGAGGTCTCAGTGATATTTTTCGCAATAACCGAATATGAGTGAAAACGCATTTCGAGGTGCGTGATTTAAATTTAGAGAGATATTAGACCGTTATTGTATAAATGTAAATTGAACTGAAAAGCTTTCTACGGTCATAGCTGGATCTTATTGCTTTATATTTATTTGTGTGATTTTATATACATCATTTTTTGCAATAAATTCTTTACAGTTTTTTTCAGGGGGGAATGGGTTTGATATTTGGATGCAAGTCGGCATCAAACGTTATTAAATTGATTTTAAATTTAATTAATGTGATATTACTTATTCTTATTCGTCTTATAGCTGTGTTATGACCGGAAAAACAATTCGGCGCACAGTCGGGTGAATTTGAAAAATGTATATAAAATCACACAAGTAAATATAAAGCAATAAGATCCAGCTATGATCGTAGAAGGCTTTTCAGTTCAATTTATAAATATATATAATTCTTGTTACTTGATCTTATTTTATAATAATAATAATAATAATAATAATAGTAATAGTTAGTAATAATAGTATATTAGTATAGGAGATTTAATTTTTGAAATGTGCTTTATATTAATCCAGAATTTGAAATAATTAGTAATCTCTATCGAATCTCCATAGTAAAATAATATAATTACACGTAATTGCTTCTTTATTTAATTTTTTGTTGAACAGTGTAAAATGGAATCTTTGCAGAAAAGAAATTTGAAGTCATAATATTCCTAGCCTTTTGCGCTAATATTGCATTTGCTTTTACATCGCTGGAAAATGAGCGCATCCTTGTGAAAATACTTGAAAAAGATCAACGCCCGTGAAACGGACCGGAATTAAATCTCATTTCACCGTGCTGATTCTGATTCTTCCACTAATGGACGCAACTTTATTCTAGGATTGCTTTAATGCCGATATCAAAAACAGATACTTGAAATTCTTTTTACCTACAATTTCGTGCATCTCACATCACTTCCGACTTTCTCTCTATCAAAAGCAAAGGTTTTAACATTTTTGTGCCTAATGGTCCCGGTTCTTCAAAAATTCGTATCACAGAAATAAAGCGACTTCTTTTTGAGTTTATTTCAAAGATGATGGATAGGAACTTTTCACAAAAAACACCCTTGTGAGTTTTATTCCTTCTGCATACCTCATCAAATACTCATAAAATACGTATATTCTCCACAAAAATTAAGATAGCGAGTTCTTTCTAGACTTATTTTGAAGGTTAACGTAAATAAAGGCTACATAAAAACAAAGTGCTACTTAATTTCTACATGGTAGATTCAATTTACCAAAAATACTAAATTTTATTGTATTCACATATAAATTGATAATATAGGTTGTTGAGATTGCTGATAATATTTGTTGTAAAAATTCGAATATTAAAAATAGCAGATTTAATGTGACGAACCAAAATGCTTTTCATTGAATTTAAGTAAAACTCATTTCTCAGAAATTTTTCGAGTCGCTGGTTACAAATCTGAAGTCTAAATGTTCAAACTCAGAATGTCAGATCCAATGCAGCTGACAAAAATAAAAACAAAATATTTTAAATCAGTTATCCCAAAAACAAATGAAATACGAATTTCACATTTAAGTCCAAGAAAATTTTACACTTTGACCCATCATACTGGATTTGCTATTTTAAATTTTGAAATTTTGAAATTTTGATTATAAACTCGTAATCAGCGACTATAAAAACTTTTCAGTAAGACGTAAATTAGAATCTAATTATTCTTAGAAAAAAGTTAAGCACGATAATATTAGTTAAATTATATTTCAAGTACACGTGCATTTTGAATTCCTTTATCAGTGGGTGAGTTTGAGTTAAATAATAAAGAATAGAAATGTTATTTGCGCAAAACACGATTTTGTTTAAACATTTTGCGATATTCATGTTGTTATTTAAAGCTCGCGTTCGTATTGCGAAGATGATTTTGTTAGTAGCACTCAAATGTCGAAAACGATACTCTTGTTGGTCTGAGGATTTTGCTCAACTCAAGTTACAAATAAGTTCCTCGCTAAAGGAAAGCTACTTCTCTTTCTAAGTAATTACATCGTGAGATGCTCGGCGAGAAGATGCCTGTACCATACCAATATAATTCCTAAAATATATAGCTCGCAAATTATTCCGCAATAGAATGTAATGAATGCTATGCGATGAATGGCTCTAATTTCGCTCATAATAATCATAATTGCGATGTACCTCTAACTAATATTACGACAATTACGCAATGTGGAATTTTTTTGAACTTCAAAAACCGGATCACGCAAAAACTAGATCACGACAAAATTTAAGTAGATTCTTGCATTTCAGCGTTACATGCCATCACACTCTAATTTAATTCAGCCGTGCACAAAACGGCGATTAATTAAATTAAAGACTGTAATAGTCAAAAATGCCAGCCTGTCTGTACATTCTCATCCGAACCTTCCCCGATCACTAGCACTTTCATACGGCTAGTTACACATTTTTTTTTTAATAATTGTAATCGTATGCAGAAGTGGATGTGTCTGTTACAAAAGAATAACGTGGTCCATTTGAATATATTTAAACAATGATTATTCCATAATTTTTCAAATTTCTATTACATTTTACTTTGCGCAAATTTTCTTTTATTATTTTCTTTTATCATTCAAGTTTTTCACATCCTGCAAAATATGTTATATGTGATATCTCTGAGCGTTAAAATTCACGACAGCTATAATTAAATTTTTGTAGGATACAAATGAATTTACAATTCTATTTGGTCTTGTTTTAAAATCCTTATATGTACGCTACGTATATACACTCATGACTTTACAATATTTAAATAGTAATATTTTGTCTGTAAAATTGCTGAGCTAATTGTCATCGGGGATTAAAAGAATGGATACTTTTTCTTGCAGAAGAACGAGCGCTAGCGATCGTATACGAAATGAATCTGACTTTATACTTTTTTAGCTTCGTGAATCTTTTAAAGAGTTGCTTAACAAATTTTGTTTCTCAGTAGATCGTCTACAATTTAAATCATGTAGTGTTTTTTATTCAATGTTTGCAATGTAGAATCACGTAGGAAAGGAATTATGTGCCGAATGAATTCAAAATTATGGTTAATCGTTATTTTTCAGTGAAAATTAGAAAATCTGTATATCCCAATATAAGCCATAAGTTGAGTTAACATCAATTTTGATCTTTTTTTTCATTTTTCTTATCCTGATCTTAAAGAAAAATTTCTTTATTTAATATAAAATATTCCGTAGAAATTTCATACCAAATAATGAAAAAGTAAAACATGATATTTAATTACTTTTTTAATCAAATTTTATTTTATTTTTAAACCAAATTTTAATTTTTCGTCTTCAATAAATGCATTTCGAGGGAACATGAGAAAAGCAATGATTGAAGAAAGTGTCTAGTCATTGTAAGAGCTGCAAAGAAGAACATTATTAGAATGTTTCTGAATTAGATAAAGAAAGCATTATCTTTTTGAATTATCTAACATTAAGCTAATGTGAACAACAACGCAAATGAAATATTGTTCTTAGTCTTAACCTCCAAGTCCTTATCATTTATTCTAACAAGACAATTTTTCATAGTGATAACAACAAAGTTGCGATTCGAAATTCACCGCCAATAAAATAAAAATTTACGGTGTACATAACATAAACTATAATTTTAAAGGCTCGGAAAGAAATTGGTTTCTTCAATTTTTCTGTAGATTTTTTCGGTCCTTTTTCTAAGGATAAAAAAATTCATTGGAAAAATTCACGGGTATTTCTAAAACATTTGCTTCTTTTCTTAAAGAAAAAGATAGTGTGCATTTAACTGAAGTTAAATAGAGTTAATATATTATATCCTAAACGATACAAAAGTCTAAAAGATGTTGTAAAGACGCCCAAAGAGGTTTAACGAATATCTTTATGCCATCTTTTGGACTTTTATTCAGAGATGTTAAATAATAACATTACTTTCAAAAGAATTATAATAAATACATTATGGATAAATATATAATATAATTAAAGTATAAAAAGGATAACTTTGATACAAGACTTCAAAATTTACAAATTTTATAGCGGGCTAATATTTACTGTTGTCACGGAAAAACGTGATTTATTAACTTTAGATCACGGTTCTTTTATGATAGTAGTAAATATGAAAATGCTATAAAATTAAATAATTAAAAAGTGTTTATTGTACTATGGTGACGTAGTACCAAAAAATCACTTTGTTAATATGATTTTTTAACCCTAGCTCACAGCATTTATTTTCGAATCCGTAGCTCGCCACACTTCTGTCCATGAGACGGAGAAAAATTATTGTAGAAAGAAGAGTAAAAATTTTAAGAAAAATAAGATTACATAATTTCCTGGATTACATTAATATGATGGACATTAAAAATTAGGTAACATGCCACTTACATAATATAGCAAAAACAGCAATTTTTCGCAAAAAAATTTTTCGAAAAAAAACGGAATTAAAAAATTCTTTTTCAACAATTTAAAAAAGTAGTTTTTGAAAGCTATAACGTGAATTATAAAGTTTTAGTCCTGGCATCGGAATTGTATATCGGAATGCAGTCAAGATTGTACAGATCAGTAATAATGCAATTTAAAAGTTGCCTCAAAACTATAACTTCAAAAACTTTTACGAAGAATTTTGTCAGTATTATATAATGCGAGTTATATATTATTCTTCTATTCTTTTACTTTTATTTTTTATTTGCATATTGATTCAAATTAAAAAAAAATATTTCATGTCAGATTAAATTATCTGAAGAACGTTTTTAAGAAATAAAGATTTAAAAATAAAAATATGAATATTTTGTTTCTGTATCCTAAATTATTTTGCTCAACAGTGATATTATCTCAAAATTATTTAGATACAATCACGTATAATTTTATATTTTATCTAGATGAATTAAAATTAAACACTTTAAATTACCTAAGATACATTTACATGTAATTTATCTAATTTACATCTAGATAATTTTTAATTATTCATACGCAACACTGTGTGTGTATATTGTACATATATGTATAATTCCAATAAATAAATAAAAACAATTAAATAAACAGCAAAAATCGCATAATCAATATAATCATAGATTCGTTTAGAGCATCAGTTCGGGCAGGGTATCGTTTCCGATAAACCGTTCGGAGCTACGGCGTTGGGTGACAGTAAACCAAAGACGGGGTACAGCCACGATAACGCTGTCGTCCGCACGAGAGAACTCGACCGCGAAATTGCTCGTACGGACGAAACGCGCGACAAAATCGCGACCTATACGCTCGCGTGGTGCACGAGAAAGCGCGGCTTCCATCCAATTTTATACCGATGTGTAGCGGAAGGGAGATTCGTTCCCTTTATCGCATGGTGGCATCGTAATAGCTGAAAGTACTCGTCGTGCAGGCAAGCAGTGCAAATCATCAGAAAGAAAATCGTGCGTTGGTAGGAAAAATGATACGAGAGTTTGGAAAGGATGATCACATTTCAGAGTCTCAGAACTAGAATCAATGTCAGAGTATAGCGCGGAACAGTAGGAAGATATCATGTGTTCGGACGTATTAAATGAACCTTTGTTAAATTCGCATCAGACTATACATTGGAGATTGAGAATTGCGAATTGAGAATTGCGATTGAGAATTGAAGATTAGAATTCAATCAGAACGAAACAGATTAAAATTAAAATTATCTGACTGGTCGAATTTTAATCTGTATAATTCGCAACCTTCAATTTCCAAGGCCTAAACTAATACTGACTTTACAGAGAAACTTATGCAATATCTTTATAAAGATTGTAAAATGATTGTAACGTTACGCAACATTAATAACTTGTCGACATTAAAACAAAATATTTGAAGTCGAATTATTTGCTCATTGAGAAAAATGTGTCTATCGTACTATTAAGATATATATAATTTTTATCATACCAAACAGATTTTATCCAGACAAAATTTCTGAGTATTTTCGCTATTTTATAATCTAGAATGTTTTGTAGACTTAATTGTAAGATAAATAGTCCAATTACTGACGGTATTCTAAAAATACCGGAAATTCGATCTTAAGTGCTTTTTTTTAATTTGAAGAGAGATCTGCAATTTTACTTTTAATGATATAATAATAAGTAAACTTCTTAAAAATTTAAGTAACATTATAATTATATAATAATATACAATTTATATATTCAAAAAAGCGTTAAGATTGAATTTTCTTTATTTGAGATATTATCATTAATTGACCATTTAGCCTACCTAATTCATAACATACACAACTTTTCACTCAGTAAATTATGTATTATATTTACATATGATTTCCAGATGTAGGAATACTATATTTACATACATGTTATACAGCAGTAATAACTGGGCAATTAAACCAGATTTTCAATGTAACTAAATTTTTTCTTGTGATATACCATATTTAATATTGTATATACGAGAGTAGAAATGCAAAGAATGAATAAATATATTAGTACAATAAATTATATTTAAATTGTTGGATAATTTTTTCTTCTTTTTTTTTAAAAAAAAAGGGCACACAGTGCGCTCTTCAAAACGTTACAATTCTTGTGCGGATCGATCTCTCAGTCGTTCGCAACTGTGCTTTAATGTGTTAACAACAGACAGACTGAAGGAAATGTTCTCTAATGAGTAGCCTCTTTAGCGAGCTTGCTCATCGAACGGAAGAAGGCAATGGGGGAGTAAACAGGAAGTGCATCAAGGTGCTCACGCGTACACAGGCTTCTTCTTTCTTGATAATGAGAGGTTCTCAAACCTTTTTCTCGGTAATCCCGGTAGCGACTAATTATTTCCGTCTTGCAGAAACTTTCCGTCGGGGTTACCATTTGTTTTCTTCTTTTCCGTTACCAGCTACAGTGGTCGGTGTGCGCAAAGCGCATGTTTATACAACTTGGTGGAAAATATTTCTAATACCGTTAGAAGCAAAAAGCCATGTAAAAGCGAGACATAAATTTAGAAGTTAAAATCGCAAAGTAGAATGGTTGGTTGTTTCGAAGTAAGGAGGTTCTTAAAGTTTGTGCCAATTGAATGAAAGATTACTCTTAATTGTTACATTTTTTTTATTTCCGATATCTTCCTGATTTACAATCTTTTACATTCTTTTATTGATAATTAAAGCGCAAATACAGAAAGTTTAAAAAAGTACATAAAAACTTGATATAAAATATAATATACATATATAGCGATTTAAACATATATGTATACATATATAGTTTTATAGTAGCAGTGTTTGTTGATTTCTCTCAGGTATATAATTACATAATTATTATATAATTATAATACCGTTATAAATATAATAATAATAAATAAATAAGTAATTGTCCCTGAGGGGAATCAAAAAGCTGTTACTATTAAACTGTATTATGTTGAGCCAAAATTGAACAACATTAATTAAACGCCTCCGGCTTTAAACCCGAATATTACTTCGTTTCACTGTCTGACGTAATGGAAACGTAAAACAGATGTTCACTCGCGATTGAAGTACGTGCGTGAATACTTCCGATCCCGTAAAAATGCCTTTATGGGCTGACACGGAAATCGACGTGGATGGAAGGACGTAAATTTTACCGAGCGTGACCCTGCATTTCCAGAAATTGCTTGTCACGCGGGAAGAAACGCGACTCTGCAGACAGCGAAACAGAAGGGTCGCGCATCCAACGCGGGATTTGCGTTCAAGTGCAGGGGAACATGGTTCCTAGTTAGACCATGTCTATATAGAGTAAGGCAAGTAGTCGATACCGCTTCGAGCTAACTCTCGGCTAACTTCTGTGACTCTCACATTGTTGCATATTGTGATCAGATGACAACGTATTACATGTCAATTGCTATGCGAGAGTCGGATGTAGTTACATCGCAAGGCCGAAAATGAATAGGTAGTAGGAGAGAGTAGGGTTAAAAGTAACACTGGTAAATTGTAATATCCATGTAAAAAAATATTATAAACATGATATAAAAGCGTAAAAAAGATAGAGGTTTGTTGTGGTGGTTATTACGAATTTCTATTCCTTTCTTACATTTTTATCTTGTTCATAAGACTTTTTTATTTTAATGTTACCTTACTCTTGTTACTTTTAATCTTAGTTTCCCCTAGTCATCCGTGAAATTTTAAACTGAAACTTGTATAATTTTTAAAATAATTTTGTTATATTATATATTGTATTTCTTAGAAGGAATGCTATAACTTTCGATTATATTGAAATATATACGTTACTGCAAAAAAATTATACATACGTCTCCATTCTCTAACACAGATAATAATTTTTTCTAATTTTTGCATAATTTTTCTGAGTAATCACTGTGCTCATAATAGAGTTCAAACATTTAGTTGAAATTAGTTTATTCAGTTCAAACTGTTTAATTGGATATTATTTTTGTTAGCTCTATCTTTATTAGTTTGATAAAGAGGGAATCATATAAGGAAACACCCTGTATATTAATATAAAATATTATTTGCAAATTACAAAATATATAAGTTACAAAATATTAGGTGTATAAATAAGTTCAATGTCTTTGCTTTTGACGTCTTGTAACTTTAATTAAATTAAAATTTTTTGTACCCAATTTGTGTACTCTTATATGTTAATATGTCAATAAATATATCAATCTGTTAATAAATTTATAAAATTATAAATGTAAGATTATTTTATTATACATTTTTCTAACACTTTTATGAAAAAGAAGAAATAATTAGGTTATATTGAGAAACACATACGTATGTACCCAATATACCCGCTAAACAAAATCGTTTACGAACGTGACGTCGTGACGTCGCATATGTAAGGTAATTGACTCGGGACATTTCTGGTTGCTGGGACGTTACCAAAATGTTCGTAAGCGATTTTGTTTAGCGGGTATGATCTAAATGACACTTTTTCTAAAAGTCTTCATTGCACCCATGTAAATATTTGAAACTGTTTCATATTTTAAATTAATGTTTAAAAATGTTTCTAACATTAATAAATGATGCTAACAAGCATCTAATATGGCAATGATGTCAATGCAAATTTATAATAATTATATTATGAGAATTTATAATAATAATTTAAATATTTTATAAATATTTACGAAAATTTTCGCAAATATATAAATATTTACAAAAATACAATCTAAGATCACAAAAATATTTCATAAACATTTATGTAATCTTAGATTAAAGATACCATAAAGATTTATCATCAATATCACATAAAAATGTTTATACAATATTTTACTCGTACTTCAATCTAATAAACGCAGAAACTTGTAAAAATTCATATATTTAGCTTGACACTTTAGCTCAAAAACTCTGTAATCAAAATTTCGAAAAACTTTACACGAACAGAGTAAAAAATTAAAATGTGAAAACACCCATTTTTCCATTATCTAAAAAAGTGTTTCAAGTTTGCATATTCATGGCTGTGTTTCAAGTCCGACGAATATGATGCGGTGCAGTTTGAATAGGTTAGAGATTGTAAAAATTAAAAATTATTATTCGGCACTAAGAATCGTTGTAACTGACATAGGCTTTCTAATCTTGTGTTTTAATTTGATCTGTTCGATATGAATTATTATTGTCAATTGATATTCATAATTTGTTATTATATTTAACATCGTCTTAAGAATAGTTCTAAGGTATCATAAACCAATCATAGAATCGTATTTAACATAAAAGAACAAATTTTATGAAAATTCTCCAAACTCAATTAAAAATGATTACGATGACTTTTTTATTTTTTATTGGCAGACATCAACACCGGAGTCCTCAGAAGAACTGTAACGATTTTTAAAATCAAAAAGAAATGATGACAAGTTATTACAGATTTTTCCAATATTGAAAAAAGCATTTATTAAAATCAATATGACTTTACCAAGCAGTCCATCAGTTGAAAGATTGTTTAATATCTATATTTTAATTTTAGAAAAGTATTTTTTTCTAAATCTTTAAAAATAATACACATGTAAAATAGTCACAAAATTGCGTTTCAGTAAAACAAGAGGATGTTTTAGGATCCTTTTATGCATACTCGTAACTGTTGTCGATATCACCAGATCTTTTTGATGCTGTAGAAATAATTTATTTTTTATGTACAAGCGTTCCGTAGAAACTTTTGCGAGTATACTCGTAATAAGTTACTTGTGAAAAAATCTGTCTACATTAATTCATATGTTAATAATTCAACGCAACATCCTGTAACCGAAATTTACACTGAATGCTGGCATTTATATGGACATCGAATACGACGTCATAAATAGCGGAAATATTTAAAATAGCTTCCGTACCTTCGTCTCTCCTGCAGCTCGTACTATACGCGCAACGTCATTCGTGGACGACGTGGTCAAGAATTTCTATTGCTGAAATAGTACAAATTTTCCCCTGTGAAAACACGCCAAAATCCGCCTATAAGCTCTCTTTACACAAACTCCCACATCATGCTACATTAACATTCGCAAACGGAATATATGCAAGATATTCTAATAGAATGTGTCGCACATCGCGTTGAATTCTTTAAAAATCCAGCACACTGACATTTGCAAAAACAGTACATCATGGTAGTGAGTTTTCAAGATTGGGAATCGCGGGATAAAAATGGAACATATTTCGACCTCGTTCGGACTCGGATTGTATCGATACCAATCACCATAAATCCGGACAGTCGTTTTATGCACTTTATATGATGACCAATGTCGACCACGTAATGGAACAAAATGTAGGTAAAAAGCATTTATATTTTCGGGAATGTTTTCCTTTATTTCATAAAGATACAAAAGTTCTGACTAAATAAATTATATTTCTATTTTGCTAAATGTTGCGTCCTCAGCCTTAAGAAAAAATAAATTTATTTCAATGAGAATCAAAAAATTTGGGAAGGTAAAGGAAGACCGTAACAAAACTATTCTTGTGAGCATGTAATAAGGGCGCGTCTTTGAGTCGAATGTTCTTTTGTGACTCGGAAATACAGGTCAACGTAAACTGCTATAACTTCCTTTCCAGATTCGTGCGCTCCTCGGTCCAAAATTTCGAACCGTGGGAATTTAATCCCAACATTTTGAAACTGGATTTTTCGTGCAAATCTTTGTTTCAAAAGAGAGAACAGAACACTTAGAAATTAATTTAAATGATTGAATTTATTATAAACCAACACAATCATTTATTTCCAAAAACTAATAATATAAGAATATAAAATGAATAAGCGAAAAGATATATATACTCGTATATTACTATAATTTAAAATTAATATTCGGAAAATCATCTTGAAGAGATACGTATTATTATTCGAGTTTAAAATTCGAAAACACACACACACACACACACACATACAAACACACAATATTAAAGAGATATTTATTATTATAATGTACATGAGTTAAATAAGGCCCATCTAACTAATTTTATTTTTTACAAACTCTTGGAGATATTGAAATAAACTGAGTGAGAATAAAATGTTTACATGAATCACTCACAAAAATAAAATTATATTCCGTATAGATTTTATATTACATTGGTAAATAAAAAAATTTATTTTAACTCTGACATTTAGCCTTATTAAATACATGTGCTTTTAATAAGACACTAATAAAAAATAAATTGAAAATAACAACAAAGGAACATTATGTTCCAAATTACTTTTAAAATAATTATTAACCACGAAAAACGAAATCCATTAGTGTCTACTCTATTATTAAACATCAGAGTTATTTTTAATTTTGTTTGTAATTAGTTTTTCAATATTTGAAAATTCTTAGCAATTTTAGGTTCTCAAAAATTAGCAGCTTTGAAAATCATTATCCTCTGTTACAAGCTACACACATAACAAATAAATGACAATGGTCATAACAATAAACGTGTAAATGGACTTTATGTAATAAGTACATTATTTATAGAAAAGTATACTTATTCCAAAAAGTCGATATACGATATTTGTCTTTTTTTCTATAGTTAGGAAGTTATCTCTAGTTAGGAATAATATTATCATATGATGTAATAAATCATAAAATAACATACTTAACAAACTTTGCAGCGAATTTTTATAAAAACGGCTCATTTACCCACTTCGTTACAAGTTTTTATTGAATAATTAAATAAACATGTTGCTGCCAGTTTTAATTCCCCAGCTTTTCCTATTTTCTACAACATACCTTTTAAGCATGTATTTTAGGCATAAAGCGTGTTTTTAAATAGTAAATTTAAAAGTTCTTATTTAGTTGGCTTTATCGGCTCAAGTACTTTATTTTAAAATTGATATTCATAATTAATCTTAGTTGATTAAGCAAAGTATATAAGAGGAAAAATTACAATCGTGAGCCGCATTACAGATTGCACGCATGTGCATATCAATCTAAAGAGGGAGAAGATTTATTTAATCCAATTTCTTCAGGTTTGCGGTGGAAAAACTATAGAAAAAATTCATTGGAATCAGGAATGGGAAAGTGCGGTTAAGGAAGAACACTAGTAATTTCTTATAGTGATCTAGGACCGTCGTCATTAAACGGAATACATAATAGATTACACAATCACTAAAAGGAATAGGAAAGATTTTTCAGAAAATTGGACGACTAAGAATTATGGAGGTATGAGAAGGATTAAAATAGTAGTAGCGCGTGGGCGATGTGGAGGAACGTGAACCTCTTTCAGGAACACCACACTAGAGAATGAATATGCAGGGGAAAGAGCTCTGATCTCCTCATGGTAGAATAAATGGGAGTTTGGAGGGAAGGAGAAGAGAAGGAGTGAAGAAGAAAGGGAAATATTCGTTGCGTTATAGCAACGACGATATTGAAGAATCCAGAGAAGATGAGAAAGACGAAGGATGAGTAGGAGAAAGTTCCTGTGAAGGTAGAACACCCTCGGCGTGGTCGGTACACAGTTCGCGACGCGGTGAAGGAACGCACTCGATTTCGTTGGCGCGGTATTCCTGAGATGACGAAGAAGCGCGCTCGCGTTTCGTCGGAGCGCTTCAGATCTCCACTCAAGGTTGAGGGCCGATGTTGATTTTCACAGAATAGAAACTCACGGTATGCAAAGTCCACGAGCTCCCGCTGAACGAACTCGCAAACTCTTTACTGCACGTTGACTCCACTTAGTATGATGCGACTGGTTGGTCATTAATGACATTAATTAATTGTATTAGAAAGAAAAAAGAAGAATAAATTCTTTCTGAATGTCACTAATGTGTCTTCGAGGCAAAACCGCTTCTTAAACCTATTAATATTAATATTATTATTATTATTATTACTTAGAAAGTTTCATAAGCTCATAGAAGCAGTCTCAAATTCTTCGTTAATTGTAATAATTGTGTAATTATATAGTGACCGAAAACAATACCTAAATCTTTCGCCATTTATCGTATAGATTCCTGCCGGTAGAGCTGACGAAAGGTGTCACTTGCGCGCTGCCGTGGGTTCTCCAATGCAGATAGGTGTGTACGGCGGCGCATTCACGAAAACGTACAATTATTCCGGGCGTATGAGCATAACAATAAACCACTCTGACTCGCGGAAGCAGAAGGAAGCATCCACTTGTGCAATCTCTCTTCCCATGTTCCTCCCTCGGCCGTTTACTCGTATGCCCGCATACAGAACGGCATCACAGCTTTACAGCTTAACTCTTTCTTCAAAAGAGACAACAATAGAAAGAGAGAGAATGTGTGTGTGTGTGTGTGTGTGTGTGTGTGTGTGTGTGTGTGTGTGTGTGTGTGTGTGTGTGTGTGTGTGTGTGTGTGTGTATGAAAAAGAGAAAAAAGAAAAATATGAAAGCGTCTCAGAAATAACGCCAAAAAATTCTGATTCTAATATGGGCGTTACAATAGCATATTCCGGAGAATATACCTGGCGAAAACGAGGGGACTTAATATTCGTGCAATTCTCGTAATTGCTGCGCGATAGCAGAACCTATCCGACACGATTTACGATTTCGGCACGTTGCTTTTTTTTGTTGTCGGCCAATTTGCCATCGCATTTTCTGTACAGCGTGACATTCAGTTAATAAAAAAAAAAGAATTGCTAATAAAAGTATAATCGATGGATGCACGTAAAATACATTGCAGATCGTACAAATAATACAACAGACATTAATACTTTCGATCATATATTTATTTTAAAGATAGATCGATGTATTATTGCAGCTTTATTTTGTTTCAATTTCTTATTAAATTTCTTTTTAACATAATTATAGTCTTCGGAAAGAACGGTTTTGTTAAAGTATCTAAAAATTTCGCGAAGTACAAATCTACAAATAATTTTATTAGACTATCAACATAATTAGAGCATTCAAGTTGGTTGCTAGTACATTAAAATTTTTTACAATATTATAATCATACTTCAGTATCATGCATAATTATTTGATATCATAGTTAAAAATTATTTTGAAATTTTTTTTGTGACTAAATTTTTAGATAATTCAGATATTTCATCATTCTTTTCATTTATATTCATACTTTACTAACATGAATACATTTGTGAAGAAAGGTATAAATTTCAAGAAATAGCTTTACACACGTAATAATGTGTTCAAAAAGATATTAAGATACATGTATTAAATATTATTTTTAATGCAACCAAGTATCTCAAAAGAACACAATAAAAAGTTGTGTGTTAAATTTAACACATTTCACATGTTTCATCCAAATTTTTGTGTTAATTAGAAGCAAGATAAATATATTAGAAGGAACACAAATATTATGTAAAAAATTAACACAAAGATATAATTTGGAAATATATCTGACATAATTTAAAAATAAATGTAAAAGTACGTTTCTTCATAAGTTACGAAGTTAACATTCGTAATATGTTAACACGTACAATTTATTTATCTTAAAATTTCAAAACTATATTATTTTTAGAGAGATGTTAGATCGTTAATGTATAAATGTAAATAGAACTGAAAAGCCTTCTACGGTCATAGCTGGATCTTATTGCTTTATATTTACTTGTGTGATTTTATATACATTTTTTTCAAATTCACCTGAATGTGCACCGAATTGGTTTTCCGATCATAACACAGCCGTAAGGCGAATAAGAAAACCAATTCGGCGCACATTCAGGTGAATTTGAAAAATGTATATAAAATCACACAAGTAAATATAAAGCAATAAGATCCAGCTATGACCGTAGAAGGCTTTTCAGTTCAATTTACATATATTATTTTTGTTATTTATTTATTAGTTTTATGTTATTTGTAAATTGTTATTTTAATATTAAAAAATGGTGAACTTTTAATGCTTAATATTTAAATAACAGAAAAAACACATTATGTTAAATTAACAATTGGTTATATTACAACAATTTTAACGAGGACTGATTTTAACACAAATGCGAAATGATTCTTACTGTATAATACGTTTCAATTTTACGTCGTACTTATTCTACACTCGTACAAACTGATTTTCCGTCGCGTTAAGCATTTTGGATTTAGGTGGACATGTTCTCGCTGTCGGAGCAACTAGTCCAACTTGGATAGTGCACGAAAGATAAACGCTGGGAAATTATAGCGCGACCACCGAGACACGAAGAAATATACGCAGATGGAAGAAAAGGGGACGGTATCTCTTTGAACTAGCATGTAGATGAACACGGGTGAACACGGACAACATGTGACGCCGATATAAATTGCTCCATAGTTCAACAGCGCATTCCAAGCTGGATCCACGGGTAGCAATAATGTGGACAAACGTTACTCTGTGTCAGTAGTGCGCAAGACTGGTCCGTTGAAATTAGTTATTACTGTGTAAGCACTGTAAGCATTGAATGTATAACGTGACTCGAGTGCAATGTGTCGCGTAATGCACGTTTACAGGCACTTTCAGCATGCAAAGTTTCCCGGTCAGCATGAACTTAACTAATAAACTTGCTATGATAGGTATAATTTACATCACCTGTGACATTTTCATACTATTAAATAATTTAAAGACACATTTTCTATAAATCAATCAGGTTTTTAATCAACTATTCACTAGGTCCTAATTAGAAGAGATACTGAATGAGTAACTAAATTAAAAACTTCACCAATATTTTATATTTTTACTTAATATAGGCTTCACATAGCAACAAAAATATGAGATAACAAATAATATGGATAAAAACTTAATATATTAATTTAACATATTCTTGTTTTGTGTGTGCTAATAGCACTTTCAAAAATTAAATACAGTAAATATTAATTTTTGATCTATTTATAGCTGATAATAATGTATTCTTATTTACAATTTTATAGTTAATTTTGATATTTTGTTTCCAAATTTTTATGTTTTTATAAAAAAAGATTTATTGTAAGAAATTTTTTACATTTATATTGTATATACATATTTATAATTATTATAAAGATTATATATAGATCGGTATTTTTATATAATTTATCAAGTTTCTTAAAACTTACCAAACACACAAATTTCACACAATAACTAATATTTACGTAATATTGATAATAGTAAAAAAATTACTAATTAATAGGAATAAAAATATTAATTGTAAAAATAAATTCAAACCATATTGATTTCGATGTTCTTACATTTTCATTATTGTTATTTATTAATTATTAAATATTTGATCCTTTTTTCGATAAATTACACTAGTTTACAAAAAAAATACATTTTGTGAGCGAATTTTTCATCCTCTACAAAATGCATTTCTTTTTTTTTCGATATCTTACTTTTTAACCATAATGATTCATGACCTCTGATCAGAATTTCAAGAAAACGTTGACTCTTTTTACAAAAAAAGTTTCAAAAGAAAGATTTAAATTTAATATAGTTTTGTTGAGATAGCAAATATTCCGCATATGATGATGAAGTCATATGTGTATACTTATAACTCGTAGTATAGAGTTATTGATATACACATACACGATATAATCTATCCTGATAGATTCCAATAAATGTATGTTTATATACAGGGTGTTTTATTATAATTGCCCATATCAAATTTTTCGAAACAAATGCATTTTCGAAACAAAGTTCTAGACAAAAGTTGTATGATCTAAAGGAGGTTGTTAATTCGTGTTAGATGATTCGTGTTAGATGATTCGTGGAAGAAATTGCCGTTAGATTTTTTATTTTTTATTTTTATTAATTAGTTACATTACGGACGCTACTGCCCACGTGGCAACTAACTACAGCCGACGCTACCAGACGCTACTAAGGGAATGACGCTAGCCCTTTCCCTTGGTAACGGCCACATCATGATGCTTTGACTTTCCCCTCTCCTCCGCTTGGGTACTTGCGCCACGCACTGTTTGAAGGCGCCAAATACGTATTATACTACGCTGCAGTATTGCTACACGACAGAGGTCAAATAATGATAAAATCATCTCTGGCCACTACGGCTGAATCGCAGATCATGCGTGCGACACTACTTCAGAAGTAGTTCCCAATTTTAATCTTTTATAAGTGAAAAATAAAATATTGAAATAAAAAGAATTGCATTTTATAGGGGATGAGCAATACATTCATGACATCTGATTAGAATTTCCAAATAACGTTAACCTTTTTTAAAAAGAAAGACTCAAATATCACAAAAAAACCATTTTTTACACATTAAACCTTAATTATTTTGGAAATTTAACGTGCTAGTGAAATTGTGTTTGCGTCATCGTATTCAGCACCTAGAAATTTATAAGAAACACTTTGTCTAGTTTAAAATAATTTTTTGCTGTGAACTAGTGTTATTAATAAAATAAATTATAATCATAATGATTCCTTACTTATATCTTCAATTATTTCAATTTTTAAATTCAATACTTTCAAAGGCAATACAATTTAATAAAGCTGTAAGTACTAATTAGGCAATTCATTGATTAAACCATACCTTTTGCAACATATTGCAAAAGAGCTTAATAACTTTGTTGATATATTGATAAAATATTAAACTTTGTAGTATTAATTTGAAATATCTGAAATATTAAGCTATATTCAATTTCTAACATTCATTTGAGTACAAATCAATATGAGAAATCAAATATGAAATAAAAAAATACTTAATTGGTATACATTTGGAAATTTTCTGCTAGCCAGGATAAATATCCCAAATAATGAAAATCAGTTCTTAAATGCTTTTTCTAAATTAAAATTATCTACAAATTGAAATAAGAAAAGCCTTCTACGGTCGTAGCTAGATCTTCGTGCAGTGTTAGTGTGTGTGATTTTATAAACCCATTCAAACTTAACGAAACTGCGCGCTGATTACTTTTCAGACATAACACAGCCCTAAGTTAAATCCGAATGAGTAATATCACGTTATTATTAAATTAAAATTAATTTAATAATGATTAATGCTGACTTGCATCTAGATATTAAAACTCTACCCTCCCCCCTTGAAAAAACTGTAAAGAATTTATTGCGAAAAATTATTTCAATTTGTATGTACTATATTAATCGGTCGAATATCTCCAATTTTAAATCACGCGCCTAAAAACATGCGTGCTCACTCATATACGATTATTGCGAGAAATATTACCGAGGCCACAGTGGTCGAAGTGGTAAGATGCCCGGACCGGAGATTCGGGAGGTTCCAGGTTCGAACCCTGGCTGAGGTGATATTTTCCGCAATAAATTCTTTACAGTTTTTTCGAGGGGAGGCAGGGTAGAGTTTTAATATCTAGATGCAAGTCAGCATCAATCATTATTAAATTAATTTTAATTTAATAATAACGTGACATTACTCATTCGGATTTAACTTAGGGCTGTGTTATGTCTGAAAAGTAATCAGCGCGCAGTTTCGTTAAGTTTAAATGGATTTATAAAATCACACAAACAAACATAGCACGAAGATCTAGCTACGACCGTAGAAGGCTTTTTTTATTTCAATTTGTATGTACTACATTAATCGGTCGAATATCTCCAATTTTAAATACAAATTAAATAAGAAAGCCTTTTACGGTCGTAGCTGGATCTTCGTGCTATGTTTGTTTGTGTGATTTTATA
>QKQZ01004206.1:0-22708 GCA_003595255.1 Solenopsis fugax | reverse complement strand
AAGTGTGCAAAGTTTCATCAAAATCGAAGAGTGACACTTGGGTAGGTTTACTTGTCAGTGTAGTTCGGAGCCTGCAGGCTGCCGCGTTGAAATAAACGTCGTTCTAATTTGCCGCTAATTATTAATTCCCATTTCGTCGAGGAATAATTTAAAGTTGCGCGATCCAATTAGTATCTCTAACCTTGTAGTTCCCAGTTTCGTCTCTCAATTCTCTTTCCCTCTTCGCCGACCATTCTTACTCTGCTCCGTCCATCTATATCGTGTCCGTGGTAGCAACGGGCCGCTCGTTTTCTCCACGGTAGTGCGGCCGGCCTACGTGATGCACGCGCGTTCTCCTCGCCGCGCCGCGTTGTATATACGTGCACGCGGGCGCATTTGTATCTCGTGACTGCCGTGCGCGCGCGTGCACGCGGCAAACCCGCGCTGTAACTGTACACCGTGGTCATAGATGTTAATCTGCCACATAATTGCGCCGATCTGGTCGCTTATTTATTGCCCCGGTTCCGCCAGAGCGGCCGCGCTCGTTCGCGCACTTTTCAGCGTTCCGCCGCGGTTATTGCTACGGATAGCCAATAATCGACGGCGGTCCCCGGTGGTACTGCGCTTTCACGCCGCAGTTTCCACTTATTTAGGATCAAAAGGATCGTCGTCGGGTCGTAGCCTTCCCGCGGCCTTTGCGTAGTCATGGATCTAATTGCTCGAGTAGGTGATTGTCATGCTGCAATTCGACGTCAAATCAACCGGAGACGAGTCCTCGAAGAAGACTCGACAAGCCCCCGAATGTTCAATCGTGACGAATCACGGCGATCTTGTGCAATGTTCTTGTCCTTGCAGACTATACGAAGACATAAATGAGATTTCGCCTGATTGACTGATCAAAATCACAGAAAAAGAAAGAAAGTGAGGAAAGTGAGGATACGACTATCATCAGGTCTTGCTTTTAAGGGGACATATACCTAGACGATGTCTTAACTTTTTTATGTGAAGAAATAGATAAACTGAAAAATAGATAAAATTAATTCCATTGTAAAGATCACCTATTTCTCTATTTGATATTTAAATTGTATTCAAAAGTAATACAAAATGGCGTCTAAACTATTTAAATTGTTTTATGCAATTTTATTTTTTCTAGAGACACTGAAAACTAATGCTTGATATAGGATTATTTTTACTTGTCAAATCAAAAAGCAAATATAATAAAATTTTACAGCGAAAAGCCAGTTTTGACTTTTACCAGTTGCCATTAAAACGCAACATTTCGAAAACCGGCTACGTCAAACTAAATCTATGTTTCAGCTTTATAAAGTTTGTGTCATTTTGCTTTTTGATAAGTTCTGTAGAAGCAGTAATCACCGTAAACACTGTTTTTATAAAAAACATTGCCATTTTATATTATTTTTTAGTAAAATTTAAAAGTCAAATAGAGAAAAGTAAGTAGTTACAACGCGATAAACACGACTTCTCTATCTCTTTCCGTTTTTCCACAAAAAATTCATAAAAGGTCCCGTTTTGACCCATCTACGCATAAACGCCCTTAAGGTAAACTTGTGTAATCGTCATCGAATATTCAGAGAGAGAGAGAGAGAGAGAGAGACTGACTGACTGACTGACTGAGCTTTTTATTAATATTCTAGGGCTCTGCCCTCTAAGAATATATACAGTTAAGATTTGCGAGGCGAGTTACATCGACGAATTGAGTAACAAAAAATAAAAATAATATAAAATAACATACAAATAAAAATGTAACAGCAAAAAGAAAAGAAAATATTTGCAAAATAAAGCAGAATTTAACAGAAATTATTATAACTAAACAAAACAAAAGAAAAGAAAATTCATAACTCGAGTGATTAAGGCGAAACTCTTTCCAAAACGCGCAGTTAACAGAATGAGAGAGGTTGACCGATAGACTGTCTGTGAGTAAAATTTTTGAATTCTAGAGCGCCGCCGTCTAAGAATTCTTACAATGCAGAAAAAAACAAAAAAGAAAAATGATGTGTATAACAAATAAGGGATGACTTATAAACTAAATAAAGCATATAAAAAATAAAACAAATAGAAATAAAGTTGACGTAAGAAGCGGCCAAATTATGGCGAGGTAATCGACATTGGCAAAGTAATAGGAAATAAACGATAGAGAGAGAGAGAGAGAAAGAGAGAGAAAGATCATTAAGATAAGTAACATATAATTAAAAGTAATGAGTTACTCCTCTCCTCTTCATGAAATTAATTTATTCTTTGCACAAATATGCTATCCTCACCCAAGCTACATAATAATAAACTAATCAATTTAAATTCCAAATAAATATCTACGATTTAAATTTTGCATAAGTACAACAACCGTGCAAATAAAATTATCAAAAATTATTAAAATTACCATATAGATTGGCAAAAAATGTAAGAAGATAAAATAAATACACATGTACGTCTTCCTAGGTTGCAAATTAAGTTTCCTTCGTCGTCGCGAAGATCCTTCGGTGTCCTTCACAGATATTAATGGATAATGTTCAATCTCTCGAACAAGCGGATATTGCTTTTACTCGCGGGAAACGGTGGACGAATAGCGAGAGAAAGAGAAAGAGAAATCGCTCGTTGCGAAAAAGACAGAGAGAAGGGAAGGAAGAGGTACGCGTCCGAGTTCGCACACCTGTGTACTTCGTGGATTTCTATCGCGTTACACCTTGGACACGGCTCGCGAGTACTCGTCTTGTGTACTCGGCGAACGAGCGGAGCCTCACGGATTTATACGCCGGCGAACGGAGCTGTCTTGACCATTAGCCTTTAAACTTTTTTTTTCAGAGAGAGGCGGAAGAAACCTGTAGTTTGAACTGCCCGATCGGAGCTTAGATCTCTTGATAATTTGACGTGCGTCTTACCTCCTATGCGCATAACTTTCCAATATCATCGCGTCTTACTTAGAAACACTGTGACGCTAAACGTACGTATTTTTGTTGTAGGTATAGAATTTTTTCAGAAATGTAACTTTTCAATTCTCGCATCTTCGTGTTTTCTATTATAAATTATAAGCGATTAAAGCAGCAGATGGGCTTGGACGAAGAAACAATATAGGCGTCAAGGACTCGGAGTCTCCTTGACGGCTCCGCGGAGCCTAGACAATTACTCTAGCGGCCAACCGTCATGGGGGCCTTAATGTCCAGAGAGACTCAGCGTTATCCATACCTCTTCTTTACAGTTATGAGGAAGCGCGTCATGCGTCACGCATATTGTGCGAATTTGCACGCCTTCGCTAGTCCACTCGGCTGTCTTATTTATGCGCGTGCATAAGCGTCCGGATATTCTGTTACTGCTCCGCGGTATGCACCATATGGTCACTGCGCACGAGACTGTTACGTTGTCACCAGGCCCGACAGGAAAGAGCATCTCTCGCTCCAGGTGCAACGGAGACACGACGAGCTATCGTTGCGACGGTAAAATGATACTAAACCGATACTGTTATGAATTATATGGTAATGAGCTATAAAAGTGTCAGAACGTTCAATGAAAGTTACGAATCAATCGAAAATTTAACATATTTCGTCCATAATTCACTTTCTAAGAAAATCAATATTATAAACGAAATCATAATATGACTGACAAGTGTATCAACACATTTAAAGAACGCAAACGATCAAAGTATACCGATCAAAAGTAGATCTTAGTACTCAATACTAATTTTCTACTCGGAAAGGACAATGTTACTGAGAAATACAGATCTAAAAATAATTTCGTGGAATTATTAAAAAATTTATATTGGACGTTTAAACTGATTGCTACTGTCAAAACTTTTTGTATCAGTATCATCATGCTTGAACCTCTCACGTAATTATTTTGATAGTCCAACATAAAATTATTTTCTGATCTGTATCTAGCTAATTTTTAGATATTACAGTAAAATTGTTATTTCCGTGTAGGTGAATTTACAAATATCTACAAGATTTCCAAACTGCGCACCGCATACACAGTAAAAAATTTGGACTTTCTGGGACATTTTTTTGTATGTCCCAGAAAGTCCACTCTAAATTTTAAGTTAAAATAACTCTTATTCATCGTGTTACTTATTGACAAATTAAAAATGTTAAGTAATTGATACAATACGTTACATTTATTTTTACTCATAGGAAATGTTAATAGAACATTTTCGTTCGTAATCATGTTAATTAACTTTGAGACATGTTGATTATTTGAAATAATTGTGTGAAAAGTACGCAAAATAATATTCCATTTCTAAAAGACATACACAAAGTGTTAATTTATAAAGTTGACTTAAATGTAACACATGAAAATGTTATAAAAATAATAACATATCAGTGGTATGTTAATTTTACATTGAAGTAGTAATCAAAACGTGGTAACATAAAAAAATTTTAACATATGGACGCACAATTTTTTACTGTGTACTTGCCGGACTTAAAACACAGCTTTTAAGAAGACCCTAGAAATATAATATAATATCACGAAAATTAAGTTGCTAATTAATTTAATAATTTTGATGCTCCCCCCTTATCTCAAAAATTATAAAGAATTTATTGCGAAAAATATTATCTCTTTTTTTTCAATTTCTTAAAGGAATAAAGATTTGAGAAAATTGAATTTAGATTTAATTTTGCAAGTTCCTAGAAAAGATTTAGACCGCTATTGTATCGACTGCTTTGATTGCTGCAGTTAGATTCATAATAGTGCTGCAGGACGGGTTATCTCCCTCCCTATTTCGCCGCAAAGATCGTGCCTCCAACTCGTTTCCGTCAGATTTTCGTGCGAGAGAGGTAAACCGCAACCGAACCGTAAACACTGCCGCACCACTCACGATCTTTTCCGCCACTCGCCATTCCGCTCTCAAAGCGGACCTATTTGTCGCAAGGACACCCACGGCCGCGAACAGCCTTGACTTTTACATACCTGCCTCCGCGTCGCGCCGCCCGGATGGAGAAAGCGCGATAGCATATTTACAGATGCTGCGCGTTTCACACGGCCACTTAGAATGCAATTTTCGTGACAAAAACGTTGCGTCTTCGTAATCTGCCTTCGAATCTATCTCTTCGCGTCTCACACGCGCGGAATGCTACAGACTCCGTGCACGATGAGTCTAACTCGATTACCGTTGCATATTTGCAAAATGACTATAACGACTACGATCTAAAGTTAGATTTCTGATCTTTATCGCGAAGGAAAGCTACGAAATTATCGCTGTGTGAAACATCAATAATTATCGACGGCGTGTTACACGCACGCGATTGCATAAGCAAAGTTTGTGAAAAATTAAAATTATACACAGATAATATTTAAATTATACACAGAGAGAAAAGATTACTAAATCTTAATAAATACTTATTTGAATAATTGCAATGGAATATTTATTAACTGTAAATAAATATTTATTTGGCACAAGAACCATTAATTTAACTATAATTTTTTTATTAAGTAAATCTTTCATTGCACTATTCGAACAAATATTTATTAAAATTTAGTATTTTTTTTCAGTGTATACATTCACACATACACTGAGAGAAAAAATTGTAGTGGTGGCAATTATAAGGGGACAACAATACAAATTTTGTTAATATAGTTATAATATATAGTTGAGTGAACTATATTGTAGTTATTGCAACTAAGTAAATGATTAAGAGAACTAATAAAAAATAGAGAGATATTAAACCGTTAATGTATAAATACAAATTGAACTGAAAAGCCTTCTACGGTCATAGCTAGATCTTATTGCTTCATATTTCACTTGTGTGACTTTATATACATTGTTCAAATTCACCCGACTGCGCGCCGAATTGTTTTTCCGGTCATAACACAGCTGTAAGACGAATAAGAATAAGTAATATCACAATAATTAAATTGAAATCAATTTAATAACGATTGATGCTGACTTGTATCTAAATATTAAATCCATTCCTCCCTGAAAAAACTGTAAAGAATTTATTGCGAAAAATATCACATCAGCCAGGGTTCTTTACAGAGCCAAATTCTTTACAGTTTTTTCAGGGGGGAATGGGTTTAATATTTAGATGCAAGTCAGCATCAATCAATANAAGAACCCTGGCTGATGTGATATTTTTCGCAATAAATTCTTTACAGTTTTTTCAGGGAGGAATGGATTTAATATTTAGATACAAGTCAGCATCAATCGTTATTAAATTGATTTCAATTTAATTATTGTGATATTACTTATTCTTATTCGTCTTACAGCTGTGTTATGACCGGAAAAACAATTCGGCGCGCAGTGAATTTGAAAAATGTATATAAAATCACATAAGTAAATATGAAACAATAAGATCTAGCTATGACCGTAGAAGGATTTTCAGTTCAATTTGTATTAATAAAAATTAGTTGTAGTATACTATATAATATAGTAATTATATTTTTTATTAGTTTTCTTAACCATTAACTTAGTTGTAATAACTACAATACAGTTCACTTAACTATATATTATAATTATATTAACAAAATTTATGGTTGTCCCCTTATAGTTGCCACCACTACAATTTTTTCTCTCAGTGTATGCTGTGTAAAAAAAAGCGCCAACCCCTAAAATCGCAGCTTACCTGCGAGATACGACATGCGCTCTTCGAGCACGTAATTTTTTTCGCAGGAAAAGCGTCTGCAAGGAGTTAAGTCGGTGCGCGGACGCGTCTGTCCGCGTTAAATCCCTTAATACATTACATCGTAAAGCCTTTTTTCCACTCGCCGTGGGCGAACCGTTACGTAACGCGACGTCATTGATATTAATGCGGATAATCCGGGCGGAATTATTAATTGGCATTATGAAAATTTACACGTCGCACGGGGATTAAGCGGTCTCTCGCGCCGCGAGCGCGTAGCGCGCCACCGTAAACTCCGCGACAGCTTTATTCGCGCGGGCAGCCGCAATCTTTCGGTGCACCGTGCACCGCGGCGACAAACGTGTGTAATCCGACGTGCGGAATTATGCCGCGGCGCAGTTGCGCCTCCCCTAGAGCGCCTCGCGTGACCATTGTGCTAGGCGTAAATAATTTTAACGGATCTAATCCGATGATAATGAAATATGGCGTATCGGGAGACCGTGGCGCGAGAGAACCGCGGCGCGCCGTTAATCGCGTTTGCGCGCGAGCAGCGCGTCCTCGCGGTATCGACGTTTGTATTGAATAACGGTTGATTCGACCTGGCAGCGCGCAAGAAATATCGTTACGTATTAGAGCAATGTACGTGCCAAATCGCGAATAGTCCCCGGCAAATCCGATCGAAGAAATGGTGGTTTTACGGGACGAATGTTTGTCGAGGATAGACCAGAATTGTTTTGTTCCGTTACTTTGATTCAATAAGCAAAGGTGGTATCTTGAGCTTCAGACCGGTCTCTATCACATTGTCGAAGCTACAATTCATCTCGGAAAAATTAACCATTTCACTGACTTCAGTAATAATTAAAGCCACCGATCGGAACTTCGATTCTCATCAAGCATTTCGAATTCAACTCAAGTGACACGCCAAGTTGCGTGCCATGCTCAACATCATTAGTCTCCAATGTTCTCTAATCTGTTTTCCTGCTGTCGACCGGATAGGCACGCACCTTGCAAAATCTAGGAACTCGTTCCGAGATGATAAAAAGTGATATTTTAATATATATATAAAAAAAAAACAGACTATTATATAAAAATTGTAATTAGAGAGCTTTCACGTGTGTATAAGTAACGATAGACTTTCACATTAATCCTGTACAGATTAATTCTGTACAGACTTAAAAAGTTGACGACGCCGCGAGGTATTTCCTGTCATTGGCATACCGATATATATATAGAGAGATCACAGCCCGACACAAATTGAGAGAAACAAATATGCGCATGGGGAGAAAACCGCGAGGGGGCAAGATGGATAGTCGCGGGAGAGGTTTCACCGGAACCAGAGCCGGTCCAGTTCCTTCCGAGAACGGAAGCTAGTTGAAACGAAACGCGGGTAGACGGATGTGTCTTGAGTGAGCGACGGGGCGCGCGTGTGAGTGACCGCTCGTACGTTCACACGCGGGTTCTCGCGTGGCAAGAACTTTCCAAGCGAGGCCGCCGCAACGCGTGCCACAAACCGCGACTGCGTTACGTTCGCGGGGGCCTGCCTGCATCACGAGCGTCGACCTCGCTGGAAGATTAAACGATTTAGATTCTTGATATTTCTTCTTCTTCGACGATTTGATTAAAGGATTTAAGCCTAATCTTGTTCATTCAAAATAAATATGATGACTTGCAACAAGGAATCATTTGAGATAAGTGTATATTAGTCCTAGAGTGCAGCTAACATTTTTCTGACGTTAATGCTACTCTGAGTGAAAATTCATCCACAATAAATAATTTCTTAACGCTTTTTTATGCCTACTATATGAGTTGCAAGATGATAGAATAATTAAATTAACATTTTAATGTAAAGAAATGAGTTTTAATGTTTAATAATTTTATTAATTATTATTGTAATCCATTAGTTTTAAGAGACCTCTATGAACTTTTAAAATTTGTAATTTGGATCCTAATCAAAATTATTAGACCGTAATTGATATCTAGAAGTAAAAAAATTTTCCGATAATTTAGTCAGTGATACAATAAGCTATATGGAAAAAGATATAAAAATTGAATGTAGAGGTAAAAGAGATAAATAATTCCTGTCTCACTAATAAGTATTTAACTAATAAATGATTTCTAACATGTTAAGTAGAATAAATCAATATAATTATTTGAATGACGTATAATTATATATCGATTTATTCTACTTAAAATTATATGACAGATCTTTACTTTCACTGTCACGGTCGGAAAAGTTGTCGTAAGATTCATTTAAAATTGCTGAAATTGCTGAAAGCGTTTCTCTAATCCATGTTACATAGTTTATTAATTCATAAAAATAAATTCATTCGCAAACAAAACATAATACATATTGCAAATGATTATGAATAGAAAAAAGTTAATACTACTTTAGGTGAATATTCATTCAAGCAAGCTTGAAATTACAGATCATAAAACATATTGCAGATCTGACATTGTCTACAACTACAGACATACTGAAGAGGCAAATAGGCGGAACCACAAGCTCCTATCTAGCGCTGCTATTTCATTGCTATTTCATAGCAAATACTTGAATTGGCCTCTGGATGAAAATTCGCTAGAATAGCATGCTAGAGTTAACCAATTGGAAACGTTCCAATAATCACTTTAGCAAAAAAGACAATTATTTATCAATACCATTAAAGCTTAGTTAATCATCCTTTCATCGAAATAACCCGCAACTCTCGAGAAGGTGACTTTCTCGTCTCGATCATATTCGATATCATTTTTGTCTCGTAACATTTGGACACTCCTTCGTTTCTTTCATTTGGACACTCCTCCGTTGGTTCGCACATATTTCGCACGCACGCGCTTAACCGTATTCACATATTCAGAAAGTAATTCGTTCGGCCGACGAGAAAGTCCTTTAGCCGGTTCGATTAAGCCTTAATAGTATCGACACTCCGCCGAGGCTTTCCTCTTAATTGTGACCCAGATCATCGATGCCCGGAGGGCACTTCGAGCTAAAAGAGTGGTCGCTGACGGCTAGCAAGTACAAAAAAAGCGAAAAGCAAAAATGCTTGCGATCGTTCCGCAGAAAAACTTGTCTCGATTTCAGCAATCAATTGACATGCAAACTGTTATCGGCGGCTGCACTGAAAAAAAAAAGAGTTTGGTAACAGCTACCAAATATTGAGTGAAATAATGCCAATTAAATATAACAAAATAACTCAACATTTGTTAACTACTATTAAACTTTTTTTCAATGTGCTATATCAGTAAAGTCAATAAATTACAGACGTGTGAATTATTGCGGAAGAGAGGCGGCTGTGCAAAACTCGCTCCGCGAGAGAAATGTGCAACGAGACATCGAAGTGACACCTTGTAAAAAGAAGAGAAGTTGTAATAAAGTTTGTGAAGGAGCACTGAAAAAGATTTTAGTAATAATAATCAAGCTGTGTTGAAATAAATTCAATTAAACGTTGAATTAGTAATATTTAGTAATTATGTTAATAGTAACTAAATATACGTATAATAGTGCACAGTGTAAAAAATTGTGCGTCCATATATTAAAATTTTCTTGTGTTATCACGTTTTAATTACTACTTCAATGTAAAATTAACATACCACTGATACGTTATTATTTTTATAACATTTTCATGTGTTACATTTATGTCAACTTTATAAATTAATATTTTGTGTATGTCTCTTAGAAATGGAATATTATTTTGAGTACTTTTCACACAATTATTTCAAATAATCAACATGTCTCAAAGTTAATTTAACATGATTACGAACGAAAATGTTCTATTAACATTTCCTATGAGTAAAAATAAATGTAAAGTATTGTGTCAATTACTTAACATTTTTAATTTGTCAATAAGTAACACGATGAATAAGAGTTATTTTAACTTAAAATTTAGACTGGACTTTCTGGTATATTTTTTGTATGTCCCAGAAAGTCCAAATTTTTTACTGTGTGGTTATTAGACAGTTACTAAACGTTTACTAAATATTACTAAATATTTGATTATATTAACCGAACATTTAATTGAAATTGTTTCGTCAAAGCTTAATAACTATCATTTAGGCCCGATTATTATTAATTCTTTTTTTAATGAACATTAACACAAATGATTTATTGCTTCGGCGGAGGTAATAATTTCGAGATCGTTGAATCCGAATAATAATAAAAAATTATCTCGACCCAATAATGAAACAGTATATGATAAGCAGTAGTGGCGATCGATAGATACTTGATAATCGCCGTTGATCGAAGCGCCCGGACGAGATATTCAACACAAACGTTCGCGTCACGCAACTATCACGGAAAATTACATTGTTGCTTGCGCGTTCAACGTAATAAGATTCAGCTTCAATCACGGATTCGATTGATTTAAAATCGATTGAAAGTAACTTTCACTAAAATTCACTTTAAATTAGATAAAAAGGATAGGATTGTTTCATGAAATTTATAATTATATTACCAATCCAAAAGCGATTTTCAATCGGTTATAAACTTAATGCCTCGGCATTTGCGTTGCCTGATGCGTTTATTGCGCGAGCAATCGCGAGTTAATCGAGAAACATCAATGCCGCTCGCTCGTTTTTATTCCGTCTCTCTCCCTGCGGCGATGCATCACGCCGGTGCATCTCTCACAAAGTGCATAGCACCGATGGCGCGACGACGGGCCGACCGGCCGACCAACCGACGAATCGTTTTCGCGACATTCGAAAGTCGCCGCGCAGCTTTTCTTTCCGCCTTCCCGTTGCCTTCCGTTTTCCCTCCATTCACGGCACTCGACGACGTTCTCTCTCTCCTCTCTCCCGAGAGAAGGCGCCGCGATTATCTCTCGTCTCGCCGGGACGAAAATTGACCGGTATTTCCTCTCGGGGAAAGGTCTGAGAACAATACGGGACAATCTAGAATACGACGTGCTATTAAGACTCGTTTGCGAATATTTGTTTCGCAATGAAGCAGCAACGTGCGTGCGTACATACGCAAGAAACCTTTCTCCGAGTGATGCGCAAGAGATCTTTCTCGTGCATACGCCTGTGAATATAATTGCGCGACAACAAATTATATTTTACCTAACACGAAAATTGCTTACAATATTATATTTGTTTAATGACCACATCAATATGCCCGTGTAAAAAGCGTGTTTCACGCACGGAGATTAATCGAGTACACGATCGACATTCAGCGTAGCTGCGAACAAGCGCCGACGTCGAGAAAGCGCGATCGATTGATTGATCTATGGCCTCGTGAGTGATGTATGTGACGCTTTTAAGCCGGAGACGGATCAATGTGTTCCTTTTTTTTTTGTCGAGAGGGTATAACGGCGAATTAACCAAAAGGATCTCAATTACGTAACTCTAAAAATTCCTTCTCGGCACTCCTGTTAAGGAAAACGCGCGGTTTCGCACGAAACGAATGTACATATCCGTACAGATGAAACGAACCGCGGTAAATCTCACGTAGAAATATCGCGTTTTCATTTCCTCTTCCGAAGAAATAAAACTAGCCACCCTGACAAATAACCGTTCGGAATTTATCCGCGGTTGGTGAAACCGGGCATCTCACTCGTGCCCCCCTAGGCGATAAAGTATAATTTCTCGTTCGCGGCGAGAGACAGATATTTATTTATTGCGCTTGCAATTTAACTGTACACCTTGCCTTCTCGCGATCGGCTGGACTTGCGTGCATACCGTTACCTTAATTAACACCGCGTCTCGCCGCAGTTATTACAGTAAACAGTCGTACATCGTCATTCTTATGCGCATATTAATTCCCAGAATAATAAATCTGGTGCTCTCTTCGCGGTTCCCACTTCCCAACTTACATCGATAACGCAATCGAGCGTGTCCGCGTATCACGGGTCCCGCCGGCATTTTTTTGCGCGCGGCTAACTATAAAGCATCGGCAGAACTTTCCTTAAAGTCTTGCGTTAAACCGTTACTCTATAAAACAAGTCTGTGATATGTAGGAATGAATGTTCTCGACATTTACCCATTACACCGGAGTACAGTTTTATTTCATCCAATTTAATTTTTGTTAAATATATTTTCTCTTCAGAGATTAATCTTATTAGATTTGAGATAAGAGATTTCACATGTATACCTCTCACGTACACTAAAACTAAATGGTTATCGCTATAATTTAACTATCATTCATAGTCATTTTCAATGCCAATCACAGTATCACGTATTTATAATTAATCAGGCAAATTATTGTTATTAGTTATTATTACTACGTAAATAATAAGTGAATGTTAAAATATAATTACATTCACCATGATTGTGATTGTATTTACATAGAAATATTCATTTTATTTTTACTATCTCGATATTTTACTACTTTAATATACGAAATTATCATAATTTATAATAAAATTTGTTCGTAGTTATAGAACTATAAACATAAAGTTATTATCACTAACATTATATAGCAATAATAACTGTAAAAATAGAATTCTTAATCATAATTATTTTACTAGGCAATTATAGTCACAAACACTAAACACTTTTCTCTCAGTGTACACACACTAAATTTCATATGCTCGAGAAACTTACATTGTAATTATTTTGCTTGTATAAAATAGACATTCGGCATGAAAACAGTATTTTATATAACTAAATATTTTTTTGCTTATATAAAATACTGTTTTCATGACAGCCTGCCGAAAAATTAACGTACAAGCAGTGGAGTATCGATACTACTATAATTAACTATCTCGATTTTTAAAAGACTTGGGTGTTCCGCGGAACGGAGAAAAATAATTGAGTAATTTTTACCTTACAAGACTAATAAATATTGTATCTATTTTTACCGAACTTATTTTTACAAACTTGCTTGAAAGTAAAAATTTACACCGAAGGTATAAGATAAAAAGTACATTATAATTATATATTATATAAATCCATTCAAGTGATTATTACATTACAGTAAAATAAATCATCCTATTCTCAAGACTGTAGGCAAAAACAACTTTACATACTTGTGTGTTTTACTGCGCACTAAAGTAAATTTTGCTAGCGCTAAGGCAAAAAATATTCGTCGATAAAATAAATTCTATTCAAATGTATGGTAATTCAGATTTACGTGTATTTTTTTCAATACAGTGGCATAAAATTTATTTTATGAATTGTAAAAGTATTATTACAATATGGCTACATTATTGGCTACTAAAATTGGCAACTGAATTTAATGTAATGGAACGGAAACAAATTTCAAACAGATACATTAAAACGTTTAATGTACATTTAATGTGAATTTAATGTTGCCAAAAGTGCATTTTTCAAATTTATGCACTTGCTTTTCAGTTATAGATACATTAAATTTAATGTATGACTCAAAAATACTACATTAAATTTCATGATATTTTTAGCAGTGCACATAACAATCGCCAATTACCAGAAAAGTGGAGTAAATGTTCACAAGCGAACACCTGTCCCTACCAGTTGCATAAAATTTACTAGAATTCTAGCGCACATTACTTAACATTTTTCTCCGTGTAAATCATCGCGCTCCACGTTCGCGACCGCGCCGAAGGTGTTACACGGTTGATGTCGAGGGTACAGGAAAGGGAAGAGTAAACACACGGCGAACACGCCGCCGACAATGCCGCGCGCGAATCGTTCTCAAGGAAGTCGCCGGGCCTGCCGTGAGAGCACGGCTCGTTAATTAAAACCTAAACCCGAGCGAAAGCCTGCTCGCGCGAGGGCGCGAATTAGCGATCCGTCAGTCGCGACGCGCCGCTTCGTCGCGTCTCGCGCTGCAGAGATTGCTGCTCGAAAGTATTGTACGCTCGTCCGTGCGAGAAGAAGATAATCCTCTTATCACGTGGAACCGAGAATAGATCTTAGTGCGCGCGGGCGCGAGAGAGAGACATATTCGGTTTTAATTAATAAAATTACACATTTTCCTATATAGTTCACGTTGACGTTCCTTAAGTAACGTAACAATAATTAATTTAACTTTCAATTAGCAAGCGGCATGCTTCTTTTTGTACACGACGCGACGTCCCGGGTTTCCCGCGCTACCGCCCTCCATGTAATCAAGATAATTCCGTGTTTGTCTTGATCTTTATTTTCGCGTTAATAATAGAGTACAAAAATTACAGATTCGCCCGGCACACAGGTGAGTGCAAGTGCATTCTTGCACTTCGCCTGGCACTACGCCTCTGATCGTTACGGGTCGACTCCTCCTCGCGGCGGCGAAATTAAAGTGAAAATCCCCTACGGCGGGGCGTCCTCGGCTTTCTCGTCGTAAATTGTGTAACAGTGCCGGTAAGTGCTTTACGCCCGGTCCTGGACAGGAAGTCTCATTTTTATTACCCGGTATAATTAACGACGCTTCTGCCGCGCGCGCTTCTGCCGTGGCGTCTTCGTCGTTTCGTCCAAACGACCAACGCCACTACTGTAATATGTCCCTCTTTTCGCCGAGCGATCGATAAACCGATTTTCGATAAGAAAGGGAAAGGTAACAATCGCCATCGACTTTAATATCAGTTCTCCTCTTCCGGAACGATTTTAAATGTATCATATTAGAGCAGTATACGATAATGTCCCTCTCTCTCTCGTGAATATATAAATTAACTTTAATATTCGCAAATAAATGCTTTGCTTCAAAAACCGGAGAAAGCAAGAGAAAGCACTACCATTATAAGAATTACGTATTATGCATAAATTATAATTATTATCCGTATAAATTCCGCGTAGAAAGATATAATTCGTGTGATTCGTGGGGAAAAAAAAAAAAAGATAACGGCTCCATGTCAATACCACGACGACAATATTCCTTCGGTAAATTACGGTGCGCCAATAATGTCACAGTATAAACAGCAAAATTGCCGTGTGAAGACATCGACGAGCGCAAACGCTTTACTTAAAGTCAATGTTGCAACATCTGGCAGTAATGTGGAATGTTGAAAAACTTTGTTAGGAAATTATCACCAATAATTTTATGCTCTCTCTATTTTATCTCTAACGTCTACGATTATCTTAATTTATAATGGTGATAATTGCGCGTTAAAGCTGCGCGTTGAAAAAATCGGATTAACGTACGCGCACTTGAAATCAAACGGAACGGGAGATACCTGCGTTTTCTTCGCTGCAACACGTCGATCGGCATACTTGCTCGGTTAGTCCCGCAAAACGGTACCGCGGTCGCATGCAGTCGTTGCAACGTTTCCGGGACAAAATGGCACTGCGAATTTCTCCAGATCAATCAGTATGACCAGCGCATTCCCTCTCATCCCTCCTCCTCCATCCCGTGATCGCGTCCTAATGCATCTAGAGTATTTTTCCTGTACGGAAGTAAGACGCGTGCGTGCACTCTCATTATGTAATCTGCGACTTTTTCGCGACCTTCTTCGATAACCGTGACTAGGATCGCGAGCATGACTCGGGACGACGCGAGAAAGAGCCCGTGTTCACGGCATTTCCACTTACAATCATTCGTTATTAACTCTCATCGATTTATAATTTGATTTTATACAGCAATTTCTAGACGTGTGAAACTCGTTGCCAATGTGTTTTAATCATTTGAAGTATAAAATGTGATATAAAACGAGAATCGTCGCGTGTTTCTCGAAGTCTAGAAACATAAGTATGTTAATGGAATCCTCACAATTCTCTGGTTAGGCATCGTGAGGTTAATAGCGGACAATTGACGTCTGTTTTCCGAAGGGGCTTAATAAGCGAGTCATTATTATTGTTATTCTAATGGGACGGCAAAGCTGCTCATAAAGACGAACGTGTTCCGCATCTTTAAGGCAAGTTTTATGTACAGATATGCAATTTGGTGCGCCGTCAGTATCCCAGAAAGGATCGAGGAGCGGACAACTGCTATTCGTGCTGCAAGAACGTATCGTAAGCGATAACGGTGCCTCTCTGTTCGACATACTACGACCAGGTTCAGGTGTACGACAGATATACAGGCTAATCCAAGGAAGATACGTTCTAGCAGCGAAAACTTACTTTTCAGTCCCCGGTAGAATTTTAATTAGTATTTTTAAGTGCAAAATTTTATTTGATTTACAAATGCAAAAAATGTAGACGCATTTCAAAATGTGTATGGATAACGACGGCGATACATTGAGATATCAGAACATTGACGTCCCTCAACGCGTCTTCCAAGCGTTGAAATCTCCAGCGCGTGCAGCGTCGAGTTCCCGCATTGAAATCTCCGCAATTTATTCGATATGAGTTGTACGCGAGGTTTCAGGAAATAAGTGACAGTAATGTACGTTCCGTCGTTAATAAATTCTAGAATGCGCCGAGTGAAAAGGCCCTCGAGTCCAACGCGGTGAATTAAATGCCTTCTTGACTGTATAATTAGCGGTATACTGCCGGAATACCGAGGCGGCTCGATCGCAGGCCAAGGATACGGTCTCACGGGATTCGATACAATTCAACCCGACCCACCTCACTTTCGTTTTCCTCGGCTTATCGCTCACGAGCCGACGACGCGTGTGTACACTCCAGTTAGCGTTTGTGTTTCGAATACGTATGCACGAGTATATTTGCGCTGCGTGTGGAAGTGTAGCCTGTATCCCTTCCCTCTTTTAAAATGTAGGGAACGAGACGGTAGAAACTTTAGCATTTGACGAATTGGAATTCCAAAGTAAAGCGTTTTTAAAGATAGAAAATAACGATAAAAATAACGATACTAGTACAAAATTATCGAAAGAAAATAGAGTTTTGTTATATCAAAAAGTATATAATCAATCATATATAATTTACAATCTTACTTTTTTCTTACTTTTGTTATCAATAGAATAAAAATTAGGAAATTAAGAATATTATAGAATAAAAATTGTATGGAAAATAAATTAAAAAATTGTAAAAACGCGTATTGCCATAACACAAAGTTATACGAATTGTTAGTCTCGAGTTCTTGAATTCATATTTCAAAATGGATATTGTACTAAACGTTTTCGTCCAAATTAAATTGTTAAGCAATTACTTGTATCAATATAATTCACAATAAAATAATAAAATAAAGAACTGTTGTGTTAAATTTGTTTTCGTCCCTCTAATCTTTCCCTTCCTACATTTCCGTCTCCGCTTCAGTCTTTAGACGTGTTTAGCAACATCGAGCGGCGTTTTGCGTGCGATCGCTCACGCATCGGGGGAGCACTCACTTTCGCTTTGTTCGTTCGGCACGACCTCCGCATGTCGGCGGCGCATTCCGCGAATGGCACGAGAGGACCTGTGCGGAGTATACGAGCACGGCGGCGAGTCGAGCAATCGACGCCGCTCATAGCCGCGCGCCGTGTGATGTGAACGATCGTAATCTTCGGCGCGCAAGTACGCCTCCATTGTAATTGCGATATTAGGTGTAATCTCTCTTGCGTAACGTTGTTCCTTGTATGTAGGACGAGCAAACAATAGTATGGATATCGAATGAATGCGATTTAATGCTTCGAAGATATCCCCACTTCGTGTACGGCCGCGTAAAGTAGAACTAGATAGATTTTCCTCCGAGAGATATCATTCATTTCCTAGCTCAACGAACCTAAGCATAACTCAGAAAACAGTCTTCCAGTTTGAACGGTTAGAAATTTTATATCACTTTTAAATGTAATTTTGGTTTAATGATTTGGTCTACTGATTATAAAAAAATAAAAGAACGAAAACAACAATTTTTCTGTAGTATCTAAAAATTTAACTAGCTACAGATCAGAAAATAATTTCATGTTGGACTATCAAAATAATTACGTGAGAGATTCAAGCATGATAATACTGATGCAAAAAGTTTTGGCAGTCTAGCAATCAGCTTAAACGTCCAATATAAATTTTTTAATGGTTCAACATTTTATTTTAAGATCTATATTTCAGCAAAATTAACCTTTCCGTGTATCATTCATTTAGTATATTAAATTCTCATCAAAATTCCTTTTTTTTACAAACAACTTAAAAGTGACAATTTTTTAGTTATGTCGCTGTTGTAACAAATGATATATATTTTTCTTCTTGCAAGAATCCATAGCGAATTATGCATGTCACAACTTGTGAAAAATAAAGTATAAAGAGTTATCAGTATTCGAAATGAGTTTCGTATTCTTTTCAAAGATTGCAGGAAAATTTACGTTAAATTAAAAAAATGGCAAAAGAGAAAAAAGGAGTAAGGTGCAATTATGATGCATTATTATGAAAGCTGAGCCGTGCTCATGGGTGAGTTATTAATTCCCATTACGTCGTGTATGGTATTAATTTAATACAACGATTCTTTTTAATGAAAGTGCCCATGAATGAAGAGTCCATTTGAAATACTAGATGCTGCTATGTCTACCGTAATTGCAATATTAGATGTAATTTCTCTTGCGTAACGTTATTCCTCATGTAGGACGCGCAAATAACGATAATGCCATAGATAAGTGTAATTCAATGATTTATGAATGCTTTTGTCTTTTAGAAATATTTTGATTATTTCGTTTCAACCAATCATTATTTCAGTCGCATTTTGCATAGATATATCTTACACTTTCTATTTTAACTTAATATCTTTATAACTAAAAGCAATATATTTACATGTCTCTCGAGATGTCAAAGAATGACATGAATGATGGAAAACGGTGTCTTATCGAACAACCGTAGTATCCAACCGTATACTATCGCAATCTTACACCTCGAAAGGTTAAAGCATCAGTACGAATGTATCAATACCCCGTAATAACATCGGCATCTCTAGAAAGAACGCGGCTCACTTTCGCTCGGCCCGGGTCCCGGGTCCGACGCATACCGCGCGATTGGCGCGAGAGAACCTGCATGCGGGGAACGATCGACAGAAAGAGAAAAAGAGAGGGAGGGAGAATGGATCGGGCAGTCGTAACACCACCGTTCGAGGCGCGATCGAAGTCGCGCAAAGAGGACGACAACGACAACGATGGCAACGAGGGGGACACCACCGGCGAACCGGTCCCGATTTTCGCGTGAAAGGCAAAGCCAACCGGCACGCGAGCACCGGTACCCGAAAAGGCGCATTCGCGAGAAAATAAGAAATCGCAACGCACGAGAATACGACCGTTGATCGAGAGATCGGCTAGCAACGACAAGATAAGAAAAAAAAAGAAAGAGAGAGAGAGAAAGAGCGACTCTTGGCAATTCGCGTTACGCACGATGCTCACGATAATTTCGCGCGAGTCACCTCGTCGACTCGACGAGCGGTGAGTTTGTTCATCGAGGAAGAAACGCGTTTCCGCTTTTTCCGACTAATGTGGTTATCGCGAGGAATTTCATACGGAAAAACGGCAGAAAAGAGCAGATTTGCGCATTTGTTTCAAGTAAAATGGAAAATGATTTGCCCCATTTGAGTGATTGCTCTCTGTTGTTACAGTTTGTAAAATTATGAATTATTGTTACGGATAATCATTGGGCATTTTTTGCGTCTAAAAAAATACGTAACGCGAAGTAGAATCACAAAAAATATACATTTTTTTTAATGTTTTATCTTTTTACCGTAAACAGACATTATGGCTCGAGACACAATAATTTTTACGCTTTGACAATACGGGTTGTATTTTTTCTGATGAACTGTGAGCGACTCTAACAACTGCACGTAACGAATTTGATCACAATTGTAAATATCTAGCTGTTTTTTGTAATAAGACTGTAAATCAATAAGAGGCCATTGGTTACACTAAGAATGATCCAATGAAAATCGAAACGTTTGGATACTGGATATAAATAAATGTTGATTAAGTTATAATATGCAATAAGATCCAACATATGGTTCATTAGCTCTTTTTATTAAATTATTAAGTTTTATTCCTCTGAACCTAGTTGTAAGTTTACATATTCTTTATCGTTGTGTATGGCACGAGATTTATTTTGATAATTTTAGTTTCTAACAAATAAAATAAAAAATCTATCAAGACTTTCATGTGTTCATTTGTCTTGTACCTTATTACAATATAATACCGTTTGATGATGTATTCAACGGAAACTAAACTATCGAGATTCGATCTAGAGAATTAAACTTCAAATAAAAAAAATTTCACAATCAATCTCTAACAATAGTAACATACAAGATTTGACAGGCTTATCTGGAGCTGCATGGTCAAAGATCTATAGACTGTAAATCAGTAAGATGTCAGTAGGAGTCATTATGCAAGTATACAATAGAGTCGCCAGGTGTAATGTAGGAAGCTGTTTCGTCACGGAATATGCGTTAACCAACATACTACCTCACTAATTTTGCGTTCGATTGAATCAAAATAGACGTCTTGTCTTTTCGCTTCCAGTTGCATTTGGCGAAGATTCTATTATTAAGGCTGTAACATCTCAGATTCAAATGCCGATATCTTGTACAGTTATAATTCCTCATAATTTGTTATTGATAAGAAATTAAAATTCTCCCTATTATTTCGATATAATTCAAGTAATTAAATAATTTCATTGTATTTACATACACGCCCGAAACCTGCTATTAACTTAGATATTATCTTATATCTCAATTTTTTTATCTATTACAGATATAACAATCGCAATCGAACGAGCTTATCTGGAGCTCGTTCGATTCCCCGGGTCAATCGATTGTAAATAGGATAAGATATCATTAAGAGTCATTACGGATACAACCGGAACCTCAGGCACATACACCAGTGTCTACAGTCATAATTACAAGTAATCCATCACCGTCTCGATATAATTGGAGTAATCAATTTATCCCTGCGTGTGCGATCCTTAACTCCGGGAGAGCCATAAATCTAGATATTATCTCACATTTCGTACGTGAAAAACCTATCACGAATTTAAGAGCGCGAAATCGAAACGAGCTTATCCCGCTCCCAGGTCAATCGATTGTAAATCGGTAAGATGTCATTACGAGTCATTATACGGACGGTGCATCGTGCAGCGGCGGCGGCGGCGTTGCGCCGGGCTACGTAACGTTAGGGGAGTCCGCGCGAGGTGGAATCCGCTGCCGGTGCGGAGGAATCTCGGACTTTATAGCCAGCGGCGGTCATTAAGATCACTTATAGGCTCGGATATCTCGATGGACTGCGCGGAACGAGGAGCCGATGGTGGCTCGCGCGCGCGCGAGAAAGAGAGAGAGAGAGAGAGAACCCATGGGAGTCCGGGTACGTGTGCGCGGAAGGTGCCTGGGCACCGCCTAGCCACCGTTCTTCCTCCTTATCCCTCCTCTCTTTCTCGCTTCGCCGATTTAAAGTGGTGTACGAACCCTCCGGCCACGTTCTTCGTCGACGCGTCGATCTATAGATCAGAGGGAATAACTCTTCCTTCCCTGCGCTCGTCGCTCTCGCTCTTCCTCTTCCCTCGTGTAGATACGCTCGCGTAAAATAGGTTCTAAAATTGATCGCAATTGCTAAAGTCTAGCGCATCTAACTCTCTCTCTCTCTTTCTCTCTCTCTCTCTCTCTCTCTCCCCTCTCTCTTTCTCTCTCTTTCTCTCTCGTTTTAGCGAGTGCATTACGATCGGCAAAAATGCGAGCGGGGAGGAAATTGGTGGCAAATGGCGCTTCCTCCTTTCCTTATAACTTTTCTTACCCCGAGAACTGTAAAATAAGCGAAAATCGATCAGGCCGAACTCAACTGCGCCTAGATTGTCTGACTCTAAAGTAAGAGTGGCAGGCAAATTGATGACCATTTATGTTCATGCCCCTTATTACTATTGCTATCGTAGAAAGTGGAGAGAGAGGGTAGAGCAATTTATTCTTTACCGATCGCCATTTTAACGCATATATGCTACAACCGCAAGTCCAACTATTAGATACTTTCGAGAAGATTCGCATTTCTTCAATACAATCTGGGAGCCGCATTTCTCGGCTGAAGATTAGCTTCATTAAACATATAATTTGTAGATCGCAAGGCTACAGGTGTACAGAAGGTCACGTACAATCCCTTGCCATTACAATCCGCGATTACTATCACCGATCGGACTTCCGATCGCCAGGATCGAAGTGTAATTTCTAAGGAATCACGGACGATTCATCATGCGCCGGTTTTCGGCTCGTTGCTCCCTATGATTACTTTCGCTGACACACATTCCCATACGTATTACACACGAGGGGACGGGAGAGGAGAACAAAAGAGGTGGCGTGGCGAGGGGAGGTAGGGAGAGGAATCGAATATCGTCGAATGTGTACGAGTATATGCGCCGCGCCGCGGCGATCAGCTATGCCGAACACGTGGAGCGTGTTACCGGAGAGAACGTGTGCGTTTTATACTTACGGCGCACGAGCC